>CAJQUW010007523.1:0-24477 GCA_907163375.1 Prostheceraeus crozeri
CCATTTCCGAATGAAGAGTTCATGCAAACGCATTCATATTTTTCTCCAATGTGAATAATATGGAAAGTGAAAATAAGGACTCGTTTCTAATCTACTTACCCAGTAATGCTTCTATGAATAAATTTCCCAAAAATAAACCATCAGACTATCGAGTAGAATTAAATCGCCCACTACATTTAGAAGGTGAATGGGAGGTTGGCGTTTCTAGTATTTGCTATGATAGCAATATTCAGAATGTGAATGATTTGGAAGAAATGATATTGACTCCCCGCACCCATGATGGAATAACGATGAATAATGCATTCCAGTTCCCATACAATTTAACGTCAGATGGAAAGTGGAACTATGAATGGATTCAGATAAAATCAGATTATTATGAACCATTTGGGAATGAGAAAATTATTAAGGCGTTCAATAGTGGTAATACTTCCATCATGAAGAATAAAAATCAGAAAGCTTATGAGTTTACTATCTATCATTGGAGTGGGAGACAGTTCCTTCGCTTTCATTCTTTTACTAAAGGTCTTACACTGAGGTTGGATAATGAATTCTATCCACATCTCGGTTTTGGCCATGGACTACATCTAACGTCAATTGCTACTGCAAATTTTAAAAAAGTTTATTCAAATCGAATCAACAAATTTCATTATAGATTTAAAATATTTGATGAAGATGTTGTAGAATGCGAAGAACGCATCATTTTGAAAAAGCGTGGTGTTCAACCTTTATCACTTATTGAGTTAGTAAAACGATGGAATGAGACTGTGGGTAAGAAGTATGGAGAGAAAATTATGGCGGACAAAAATAAGTTGGTCATTCAGAAATATAATGACAAACTTACAGTTTATTTCTCTCCAACCTTGCGTCATTTTGTAAGACATTATACACCTATTATTGGAAGCGGTGTGGTGTATGCTTCTCATGAATATCACACTAAAGCTGATTCAGTTAATGATGAATGGTGGGTGGACATCCATGGTGATCGCATCAAGAAAATTTACCAGTCTTATGAAGAATCTAAAGTTGCTATCAATATAATGCCGCGTCTATATCATACAGTTGAAAGCTTCATTCATGTAGTAAATCCTTATATACAACAGAAGTTGAAGCATGTGATGAAAAGTAAATATGATGTAAAGACACACCACATTTCGTTTTCAATTGAAAATCAACGCGTTGTTCTGAAACTGGGTGATGACATTCAATGTCAATTGAGTAAAAATTTGAAAAAACTCTTTGGTTTTTCAATGCTACAAACTGTGTTTCCTGCTGCGCATACGATTGGTATAGAAACACCAATGACACTTGATAAACATGAACAGCACCTTTACATTCAAAGTGATTTGATTCTACCTATTTCTGTTGGTGAGAAAAAAGAATACATTTTACGCGATTTCATTCATGATAAAGACGCTTCATATGGAATAGTCGAGAAGATGTTTGAATCTATTTTCTATCATCCCGTCGTCAAACAAACTATACCCTCTATTGCTATCAAAATTACCAATGGTTTACAAGAGTGCATCCATGTGAAAGATACTAAATCCCTCGTAACTTTAGTGTTTCGGAAAACAAAGTGAAGTCATTGTGATATGTTTATTGAAATAAAAATATGTATATGAAAAAGTCTTTTCACAGATATAGGGGGAATGGGCTGCCTGTAGGCATATATTCACAAGGAAGAAACGATCTCATGCGATACATAAAACAACTATGTATATCTACAAAAAGCAACATCAAAATACTGAGTTAAAGTTGATTATGTCAATACATCTCCTGAATGTGGTAGCGTGAGTTTTATTCTTTTGGGTGGAGGTATGTTTGTGTCAGGATGTCCATGTGGAAGAGATGTGTTATGTCCTATCCAACACCTCTTATCTTCCCATGCTGAAAGCGCTCGTTTCTTGAACGTGTGCGTTTTCACAGTATGAACTTGAGATTTTAAGATTGTCATATTGACAAACGTTATAGTTTTATTTTTATAGGCCTTCTTATAGGACCGATGTTTCATTTTGTGAACAATGGATTTTGATATACCTTTAGCACGCTTAATACTATCTGCACATTCTTTTAATTTCATGGAATACATTTTAGGACGGAGGAGAATCATTTCATCTATTTCCTTTCCTGCTGTTTCATCCTTAAAACAACCAAGTTTGGCTTTATTCTGTATGGAATAGAGTGGATGAGTGGGATTGTAGTTAGATGTGTCGAAATATTTTTCTAATGACTTGCCTACTTCATTAAAATTTTAATCTTTTTGAGTGGTAATTCCTAAAAAGAAACTATCTGTATCACCACCCAGCAAGCGAACCTCTTTTACGAGAGGGCATGGTTTTAATATTTTGTAGAAGAGTTGATACATTTCAAGATTGGAATAATCTAAAACGGCTTGCCCAATATAGATGGGTTTGCACAACTCAACTTCTGATTTTATCATTTTAACACCTACAAGATCCTCATCGATGATGTCTCTATCAATGAAAAGAGGTGATGAGGTCAATTTGTGATATTTTTGTTCATCAACGACTAGTTTGTAGTTCATACGTTTTCTAACATCCTCCATGGTCTTTCCGAAAAGACTGTTTATTCTTATATTTATAAAAATCCTTTTCAAAATTATTTTGGGCGAGTGCACGTTTTTGACTGTTACTATCTATGTAGGGTTTGAGGAAGGCTTTCTGTCTAAATTTGATAATGCGGTGAACTGACTTTAGAAGCATGCCCATTTCTAAATAGAATTTTAGTATGCAGAAGTGCACGAGATAATTTTTCTTATCATATTGGGTGAGTAAAAGTTTGCGGCATGGTTTGTACCTTGGCTGTCCACACTCTATTAAGTTATTATGAAATTGTGACATGAATGGTGAAAACATATCTTCAGTCACTTCACCAGATTCAGGTGCGAGTGGGAAATCAGCAGTTTTATTTTTAATGCTATTTGGATAAATCAAATCCACTTCAAAATAATATCCCCAATCACCTTCATCTGGAATCTTCAGTATGTTTGAAGGGTTGGAGTAATACTCAAGCTCATCTTGATTTAACCAGCTAAACTCGGAATGAGGTAGTGGTTTAGACAGTGAACTGCCATATAAATTATTTTGGTCATAGTACTTTAGGTGGATATGATCATCACCTACTGTTTCAGATTTTATATGATGTTTATTTACAAATGTGAGACCACCGCGTATTCCGCGCTCAAATATATTATACATCTCCGGGTCTTGTAAGAGATGAATGGTCTCACCAGTCATTTTAAAGGCTGATTTAAAGGACATGGCTGGTAGACTGACAAAGTGGACAGGATCTAATTTGTCTTCTTCTAATGCCACTCGTCGAAATTCCTGAAAGACATCAGCCAGCAAAATAACATCTAATTCTAAGTAAGCGATCATATAATCGCCAAACGTTTTACAATCAAATTTTAACCATGCCTCTTGAGCATGTTCATAATCTTCTACTGGACAATCTTCACCCGTCAAATCGTTTTGGAATTTGTCAATGGAAGGAAGGGTTGTTTCATTTAGTTTAGACATTGAGCTAAAATACGCATCGGGAAAGACTCCTTTGCGAGTGATTATTTCATCCGTTAAGTTTGGATAGTGTTTCTTCAAAGTTTGACTATGGGGAAGAAACTTGAGATTACGAACGAGAGAAGCTAGTGACGCTGACATGAATTGGAATGAATCTAAAAATTTTATTTCGAAGAAGACTGTCTTATTTTCTTTAGTTTTATCTACTGGCACTTTTGCTGTCATTGCCATGAATTTTTCTCTCGTTTGCGCTATTACATTAAACTGCCACGATTTCATCTGGCTCAACCCTCCTTTTATGAGCATATGACTGTCATAGCCCTTAAAGTTATGAAAAATGACGGGTAGTACACGACGTCTCAACCTAAGTGAAAAGTTACATTTGGAGCAGAGTGCGTTTCTAAATTTACCAGTGATGTGATCATGATCACGCACTTTCTTAATTTTATCGTCATCAAACGTTTTATGACATTTAGGACAGGATGTGCAACTTTCAAATTTTTGTTTGTCTTCATCTGACATATGTAGTGACTTACGCTGCAATTGGGAATCATATGATTGTTGAAATTTAGCAGCTTTATCGAGAAATTCTAGAAATTTTGAAATGCAATCTTCACCTTGCCAAGTATGCATTTTGTTTTGTCTATTCCTAAAGTGGTCATGCCATACTTCATAGCAGGATATTGCTGCTGGCTTGTGGATGATATTATCAATGTAGCATTCTATGTCTGCGTAAATGACACGCAGGGGACTTAATTCGTCACCATTATCCCTATGTGAAAATATTTTATCTTTGGGCATGCGTTCCATTTGTAATTTACCTCGCTTGCACCATTCATAGTGAGTTTCAAATTTATCTTTACTCCAAAAGGAGCGGATGCAGCGGTCGCATACAAAATGTTCACCTCTTTTAGAGTGCCCCAAGTGAGTGTACAAGCGAGAGATTTTAGGAATACCACAGTAGTGCCATTCCTCACTATCATCTTGTTTTACTAATAAGAGGTTGACTACACGTTCATAACAAGTTGAACGTGAATTATAGCGGGCACCCTTCAACCCCTTCTCCCACACGTGAACGACAATTTTAATCTTATTATGTTTTTCGAACGTTTCTACATCTTTGATTTTCATGTTCTTACTATCACAACCTTCAAAGTCTAGTTCATCCTCCCACTGTCTATAGCTATAGGTATGATTTCGATTCGCGTTGATATCTTTATAGTGAAAGATGGATAGGACTGCATATTTGAAACACTGTGATTTACAATCAACATTGATGACAGCTTTCTTATTATACAACGTTTTTGGTAGTTTAAATGTGCCTCGAGCTGCATGACTTTCTAATAGGGAAATTTTGAATATGGCTGAGTCCACACCATCAAAAATGAGAGCGCTGTCGCGTTGATTGAATTTATCTACATTTGATTTTAAACATTGAATGTGAAAATTTAGCCAAGACTCGCAGTCTCCAACTTCAGTTGCGGAAGAGGAAGGAACATGAAACTGTATTCTCTCCGTCACTTGACCCGTTTGAAAATCTATCTTAATATATTTTAGTTTAAGGTAGATGAGCGCCTTCATTCTAAAATTGTCTAAATTGTTGAAGAGCGCTTCGATAATGTTAGAATTTTGAAGGAGCCACTCAGGAAAATCTACTATTTGAGTATTGGACTCCATGCAGTAGTCGCGTACTAAATTATTATGTGAAACATTAATGAGGGAGATGGTAGAGGTACCGTTGGTGTAGTGATCATTTGCATGCGTGTGTTGAAGTCTGTGCGAAGATCGCTGAAAGTGACTATCAAAAGAAAGAGGGCACAAATCGCAAGGAAAGGATATGTCATCGTCAGAATCAACTTCACCTCCGGAGATTGACGCCGCTTTGCGTTGACACACACGTTGTTTGATGTGTCGAAGGAGACTGTGCTTCCTTGTAAACATATGTCCACAGTCGGCACATTCCCACTCGTTGCCTTGTCGCGAGAGTCCTGAGCTGGAACTCAAATCACCTGAAAGAGAAATCATTCTATCATCTCTGTTGAAGTCTCAGTGTATTGTTACAACCTACTTTGACTCAACAACTCTAACCTTTCCTCGAGAAGGGAGGTCGTTGGTGATGAAGTTGATGCCTGAAATTGAGGAAGATGCTATTAGCCACACGTTTGAGGGAGATGAGTGAAGAAATTTTCAACTTACCATTTCAACGAAATCGAGTTTAAGGTTGATACTTCAACAAGATAGAGACTTCACACAAATTTGGAATTTACTAGAGAGCAGTTCACTTGTACGCCTCAAATATAGAATTCGCCAGAGAACACTTCACTTATATGTCACAAAGACAGAGTGAAATGACACGAATGTCACTTTACATATATACTTTCGTATTCATCATTCATTGGCTGTTCATTCTGATTGGTTGCTTGTTTATACTTAAGAATTAGAAAACATTTCAAAGTTATTATTCACAGTCAACATGACAAGCCCTCCGACAACACCAAACACAAAATTCTCTTCTCCATGCTCAACACCAAAGGCGCTCGTTGCACCAAACGCTCCAACGAAGGGGAAGGTGGAGAAAATATACCGACTGGACAATATCAGAAAGTTGTCATTAGCAGCGGATGATGAAGAGGAGAGTGTATGTGAGAAGGAGTGTCCCGACTTAACAGGCGTGAGGTGGAAGTATCTCCAGTACGATACTGATGATGTGATGGAGATCACCAGCACCAAATTCCTCCACCAATTATGGGAATGGTACACCCCTAACTCCCAGCCACGAACTATGGCGGAGTGGGAGTATATCGACAAAGTGAGGCTCGCAGTGGAAGAACGATTAAAGCAAGTGAACTGTTTCTGTTATCTATGTGAAGCCAGACTCTGGGACGATATTGACGATGAAGACCTTTTGAAATACATGCCATAATAAATTTTTATTTCGTATTATCTTTGCTTTCATACTGACTTACTTGAACGGGGCTTCAGTGGATGATTTAACCATGTATACTTTTTCATTTGGAAATAGTAGCACGCTTAGTCTAACTTGTAAATCTTATAACATTTCATATGGGCGATGATGATAGATGAAATAGTGTCAAATAAAATTAAGATAGCTTACACTTCTGATACAGGGATAGCAATCGACTGCGATCCATGTGTAAAGAGCTTGTTAGACTACGGATGGGCTTAAGTGGATGATTTAACCATGTATACTTTTTCATTTGGAAATAGTAGCACGCTTAGTCTAACTTGTAAATCTTAAAACATTTCATATGGGCGATGATGATAGATGAAATAGTGTCAAATAAAATTAAGATAGCTTACACTTCTGATACAGGGATAGCAATCGACTGCGATCCATGTGTAAAGAACTTGTTAGACTACGGAAGAGAGAAGTGTGTTATGTTGCGTGTGGTGCGTGAGTGTCCTTCCATTTCATTCCATTCATCAATTCGTCTGATTGATAGAGACAGGTAGAACTCATGGTTCTCATAACATATGCAATGGAAAGTTTTAGGCAACCTTCGACAGTTGGCTAAATGTCGCCCTGACGCGAATGCATACTACGTTGAGACAGAGGCAATCACTTGCAAACATGACGCAGAGAGGTTTAACAAGATTGACCATTGCCGAATGTCCCTTGCGGTATACATAGCTACGGGTTTCACCGCCGCCCTTTACAGGAACGCCCGTCGAAAGGAAGTATTATACCGAACTTCATTTGCAACGTTCAAGTTGACTGATAGCAGATTCAACTTAATGATAGTATTCGCCAGTCCGAAGACTGCCCAGGGCAAACCGCGTGGAGGTTCTATCATGTCTTGCCCCATGGTGGCCCTTAAGAGAGCCGATGGTTCATTCTCGGGGTGTGAATTTAAGTTGACTATTGGCTGGAATAGTCAATGGGTATGACGGTTAGGTTGTCATAGACCCTATACCGCCTAGCTCGTGCTGGTGCATCTGGCACCTTTCGGATGCGAGTGGTATTTGGAGTCCACACCTCATCCGTCCAAACGATCTTCTTGATCTTCCCCTTCTTATCATCCTCTTCATCCCACTCGTCGAGGATGATGAAGTTGGGAATGGCGTTGTCTTCATCGATGAAGATGGGAATGCTGTTGGCAGGAGACGTTGCTTCCATCGTGACTTGAAATTGAATGAGAAGCGCTACAATCTTCTGGCTTATATAGGGTTCTATAGTATTCGCCAGTCCGAAGACTGCCCATGGCAAACCGCGAGGAGGTTCTATCAAATCTTGCCCCATGGTGGCCCTTAAGAGAGCCGGTGGTTCGTTCTCGGGCGTAACGTCATCTTACACCCTACCGATTCTGCTGAGAGAGTCTTTGACTCTCTCTTTGGTAGCAGTGTCGACTTTCACACTAACTGGCACATGGCTAAAAAGTGGAATGTAGCGCCATTCCGTTGGATTGACAACAGTTGCTGTCATCGGATTGCTAATCCGAGCAAGATTATTGTGGACTCTGTCTTGCTCCTCTAGCCTGACAAACTCCTCAAATAAATTTCGCGGCCTTAACTGCGGTCCGCGAGGAGAGCTGACTTGACTGTTCGGCGTCTGCATGATTGAAGTGAAATGAAATGAGAGGCAGTGGTTTATATACCCCTCTAACACGACGCAACGTTCAAGTTGACTGATAGCAGATTCAACTTAATGATAGTATTCGCCAGTCCGAAGACAGCCCAGGGCAAACCGCGTGGAGGTTCTATCATGTCTTGCCTCTAGATGGCCCTTAAGAGAGCCGATGGTTCGTTCTCGGGAGTGAATTGATGGGGTGGTGAAGGCGGGCAAAGATCTGCACTGAAAATGATATGTATTAGAATAGGATATACTATCTTATTTACTTTTCACTTACCAAGTTAGCCATTCTTTGGCAGTCTCGCGCGCTTCCGAATAGAAAATTTGTGGAGATGGCCGCGCATTCTCAGGCTGGCATGTAGGCAGTTTTTCGTCGGATGGCCGTTATAGCAAATTATTGACTCGTCCAGATTTTGATTGACGAGTACTTCGCCGTCCAAATGATTATCCCGAATAGGGATGTGAAACTCAAACAACCAATCCTCATTCACACGATTCCACTCATCCCTCATGCGCTCCAACTTCTCAAACGCCTGCCTCTCATCACCCCGCCGAGCCACAGTCCTCTCCAACTCAACATTCCTCGCTCTCAACACACTCATCTCCTTCATCATCTCCTCAAACTTCGCTTCTGCATCTCTCATTCTTCTCTCCGCAGCACTCGCCCTCTTCTCACACTCATCATTCTTCTCTTCCAACTCTCGCGTCTTTTTCTTCAAATCAGTCACACTACGCCTCATTCTAATATTTTCATCCGCTACCTCCTTCGACTTCAGTTCCTTCTTTTTCAACTCATCCAACTCCTTCACAACTTCATCCTTCACCTTCTTCAAACTCTCATACTTATTTACCAACAAATCATGCGCCATCTGCTGCGACACATGCTTTTTCTCTTCATCCTTCAACCACCTCGCCGACTGCATACGAATCCCACCACTCTTCACTTTTGGGGAAGATGAGCTTTTCGGGGGTCGGTGATGACAATGTTTGACACCTCCGACGACGAAGAGCTCAACTTCCTCACACGCTCCCCATCTAAATCCACATCATCCTCATCATCACTCTCAAGCACTCTCTTTCGCCGAATCTCAGCCTCCAACGACGCAACTGCTCTCGCCAACTCATCATTCTCAACAACATTCTCAACCTTACCCTCTCGCTCTATCGCCAACATTCGCTCCCTCTCTTCAACAATCAACTGCGTGAATCTCAAGTCATTCACCAAACCTCCACTACAGTCAGCATGCACTCTGTAAAAACGCGCCTCATCCTCATCACCCTTCAACACTCTACACTTCACACACGCAACCCTATTCAAGATAATCATGTGGTCGGTGCCCGCCTTCTTCACATGCGCCTTGGCGTCCGCACTGCGATTTACTCGACCGCACACACACATTTTGATATGGAATTTACGATTCTTATCGTTTGCCATGCCTGAGATTTTATCGTTAACTGTAAGATAATGAAATTTGTATAAGTTTGGAATCATGTAGTACAGTCATATTCCTAAAGCATTACACTTAGTGAGGAATGATAGATTTGAGTGTAGTGAGTGGCACTCGATCCCGTCGACAGCCCGAAGGCCTTGTACTGATCACTAGGGAAGTGAGAGATCTTCCCCGATACCCGCTCTTTACAGCTGAAGACATCATTGTCACTGCCCCGAAGTGGTAACAGCAACGCCGAGTCAAAGGTAATGAACAGTAGCTGGGATCTAACCCCTCAAAGCTGCCTTAGACTTAGTTAAATTTCAAATCTGATAGCAGATTTGAACTCAGCATACTTGAAAACCTTAGTCTGCATGTCAAAACTTTGAAAAAACTGAAAATTAAGAATTTTTAAAAATTCCGCATTTTACTACTCATACTACTTTTAAAAAAATTTATCAGTAGTAAAGACACTATCAAACGCTATCATACAAACTTTGAAGTAAGAAAATAGCTTGCCTACTTCAAAAGATAGAGTCCTTTGAAACACCCGATATCGGGAGCTCAGAGCGACGACCGTCGCTTACCTCGTCTTTCGATGAAGTGATCAGACTTACATTGTCGGGGGTTTATATATGCTCGGAAGAAAACTTAAAATAGCTCTATCTCCGAAAGTATTCATCGTAGCGACATGCGGTTTGTTGCAAACGATTCGTCTCATCATTCTCTATCATACGACACCTGAACCATTCTCATATGACCACGGGAAGTTGGTCCGTCAGCACATGTCCATGTAACATGCCACAAGTGAAAAAATTCCTAAGTGTGAGAGCTCCGGTGTGGTGAAAATTTTGAAAAATTTAAAACTTCCGAATTTCGACCAGGGACCTTTACCAAAACATTTTTCATCAAATTTCACTGACCCCCCCTGCCCCCCTCGTTCGGAGAAATTTGATGAAAAATGTTTTGGTGAAAGTCCCAGGTCGAAATGCCACACTTTGGAAAATTTTCAAAATTTTACCCATACAAAGCCACTCTGACACTTAGGATTTTTTCAGGTGAGCTCCGACCTAAAATCTAAATGGGGTTCACATCTAAAACAAGACAGATATGAAAAAAGGGTTTATTTCACTGAAATTTCTCATTCTTTAGCTTTTCAAAACGAGCTATGCACGAACAAAAATCCGTTAAACAAGAAGCAAGAGAAGAAGCTACCGAGGGGGGGGGGGGGGAGAGGGGTGAAAAAATTTGATAAAAAAAATGTGGAATGATGGGGTCCATGTCGAAGTGACACTTTGGAAAATTTTCAAAATTTTACCCATACAAAGCCACTCTGACACTTAGGATTTTTTCAGGTGAGCTCCGACCTAAAATCTTGTAACAGCTCTAACTTTTGAACGGCTAGTCCGATTGACTCGCGGCAAAAATGGCGTCGAGCAGTTTTTTCTCCTCTTTCAAACGAGTAGCTGTAAGACAAAATCCGTTCACTAGAACCAAAGTTAGAAGATTGCTGTCGGGGGGGGGGGGTGTCCGTGAAATTTGATGAAAAATGTTTTGGTGAAGGTCCCAGGTCGAAATGACACACTTTGGAAAATTTTCAAAATTTTACCCATACAAAGCCACTCTGACACTTAGGATTTTTTCAGGTGAGCTACAACAGTCCACCCTCCCAACCTGGCCGGCACACCACGCCAACCTGGACAGCACATCACCGCGCGCTATACGACGGCCGGCCAGAGGGGGGGGACGTCAGCGAACCTTTCGGACTCACTTGGCCGGCACACCACGACACTCTGTCGTTCCAGAGGGGGGGGAGTCAGACTCAAAGCACCACGGCGGCCGACCACGACACTCTGCCGTTCCAGAGGGGGGGGGACGTCAGCGACGGCGGCCATCTTGCTCTATCCAGAAGTGTAGTTTTACTTACTACTCGCGCACGATTCTCATTGGAGGATGGATTTTATCCAACACCGTTTCGTGATGCGCTTCTTCCGTTTTGAAGGATAATATAAGAAGGGGCATCTCGTCCTGTTTCATTCTTTCACTCACTCGTCTGCATATTTAACTGTAATAAATTAATATAATCTATTAAACTGTAATATATTCTGTGACGAAATCCGTGTCCGCTAAAGGTTTGACTATCTCACCGATCAAACAAGTTGGAAACTTCCGGTATCGCTATATTTCGCTCAAGGGAGAACGATTTATGGTACAGACAACCGGACTTTACAACTGGCCCACCGTCGCGATCCCTAGTCGCCCGTCCATGGATATTTATGGATGATTTCATGCATGTATCAGAAATCAATCATGCATGGAAATGCATGATTCATGCATGGGAATGCATGAGAATGCATGAGAATGCATGAGAATGCATTCCCATGCATGAATATTATCCATGATCCATTAAGTATCAATGATTCATCAATGTGACATTTGATGTTGCTCAAAAAATCATGCATGATTTTACGATGCACTTGATGAAGTTGACCATGGCCCCCAGGAAGGTGGAGTGCGCTTTTAAACAGCACGATCGATACAGAATTGAATTCTCCAACTGAGTGTGGAATAGACCAGTTCGTGTTAGAAATATGCAATGATTCATTGCACTTGCCGACTGGGGTGCTCGTAATCACAAATGGGTTCTTCACATATATTTCTATTCAATTCATTTCTGGATCGATCATGCGGTTCAAAAAATGAATTTCACCAACCTGACGCGCCATTACGTTTTCATCAATTGCATGGTAAATCATATCTGATTTGCATGCTAGAACTACCTGAAATTCACATATTAAGGAAATAATACATAGCTCATTATGGTATGAATAGATTTTATCTATAACAAAAAAACAATTAATCAGTGTAAACATGGAGGCCAAAAAACATAACGAAAAAAGTTCACTTCATATAACAAACTTGTTCGCTAGTCTTTCTCTTTACAAACATGAGCTAAAAAAAGCTAAATTAAGTTGCATAAAAGAAAAACAGAACAAACCTTCAAAAGAGTCAATTCAAAAAATTAAAATTGAATTGTTTTACATACTTTTATCCCAGGCACAGCCGCAGCAGCCAATTCAAAGTTCTGGGGTTTACTCTAACAAAATTTATGACTTAATTAAAAACAGAATTTAGTTCAGTATCCAACAGAAAAATTACATCTAATTCGCCTTTAAGAGACCTGTTAGCTGGCCTCTAGGATTCTATGAACTGGAATTACACACGGAAATGATAGATACGCTAAGACACATGCGTGTATTATGAAGTTGATATAATCTCACTGTATAATCCATGTTATACTGGGTCTAATATATATGAAATGCAATACATTCATAGACGACAAATTCATGAAGCATTCACGATAATCATGGTGACATAACGTTAGGACATTGCAAGACTTGAAAAATGCATATACACGATTGATGTAATGATTATCAGTAAGTCATCGGTATAATTTGGCATCATAAACAGCCACTGACACTTCAAGGGGCCATATATGTATAGTAATAAAACGATAACCACGTTTGATGTCGAAGATTCTGACACACAAGTATGACATGCATAAACTCAATGGATTCCAAAAACAAAAAGATTATTTCACAGTATTCATCCCATACAATTCGCACGAAATATTGAAAGATCAACCATAGATAATCAATCCAATTGCACACATTGATGCAGTGATCAGCAGCGAGTACCGAAAGTTATAGAGGACAAAGGAAGTAAAGCATCAAATGTGGAGATCACCACGAGCATTAACCACCTGCAAAGAAACAAAAATTACATGTTATTTTAAAACTATTGTAGGGGCTGTTTGCAATTGACGTCAAATAGGAGGGGGAGGGGCTTACTCAAAATTGACATTTGATGGTTGACTTTTAATGATTAAGTCACCTTTTATGAATACATGAGAGCAACTGTATACCAGGTTTTCCAAAAATTCACACTTGTCTCTTTCAAATTTCGGGACACGCGCGGATCATTAGACAGATTCTTTATTGATTTAAGATGACCAAATTGTAGCTGAATAGAATCTCATTTTCAAATAATCATTTAATTGTTCCGCATAAACAGCCTACTGTTTTAAAAAATCGAAAATAGCCGATGCTGTTTGAGTTGAAAATATATTCTCAAATTTTCGTCGTCCCCTGACGCGGTCTGAGACAGACGAAAGTTTGGGAATATATTTTAACAGCATCGGCAATTTTCGATTACTTAAAGTGATCATTTATTTCCATTCTTATTTCTAGTTCATTATGTAATCACGTGCTTTATATCTATCAATATTCGATAAACTCCTTTTATATCATCTACATCGTACACTAAATGATAAAAGTCATGTAACGACTTAGAATTTCTGAGCTGCAGAGAAAAGAGAATAACCTAATCCCATTTTCAAACAGCCACAAATTTTGAAAATGATTCCTCTTTTAAAATACATACTTTAATATACAAGTAGAGAATGAGCTGCCAAACTCAGAAGCACCAATTATGACTTTCAATGGAATTGGAAGAACATGTGTATCCGGGAAAACGACCACCTTCAACGTCAATCCACACAAAAATGCCTGTTAAATGATCATAATAATTGCAACTTACCAGGAATAACGAGACCACTTTAAATGAGCTGCAGAAAAGCCCGAAACATCCAATGCAATTGAGAGAATCCGTGTAATGGGAAAACAACCATCTACAAAGAAGGGATTAAGTACAGACTGATCAACATAATAGTTTTACATTTACAGAACAACTATTACACAATTAAATCAAAAATTCCAATGAAAAAAATACATGCACTTAGGTTTTTCACTTTTATCTATAGATCAGTGGTCGGGCCAGAGATTTTTCCATTTTTTTCGCAGCTCTAGAAAATTTTCGCAGGCCTACTAATACCAGCAAATTATAGTATCATATTTCATGATTATGAAGAGTAAAACAACGCTCTTATCAAAACTTGACCAACGCCCAATATCTGTCGGGACAAACTGATTTTTCAAAATGTCTTGTGCAATCTCCGCAACTAAGTGCTTTCTTGTAATAAGCCAGATTTTTCGAAAGTAACTGCGTTCCGTCAGTGATGACTCACAAAAGATTTTTCGCAAATATCTGATTTCAGAAACTTGCTACTACTGCCATCTACTGTTTCTTAGGAGCCATTTTGTTGATACTTAACTACCTAAATTATAAAACTGGCATTTTGTTACCGAATCAATCTTATCAGCTAGTACATACATGTGTATGTAGCAAATATAGTCAAAAGTCACTAACCTTACAACTAAACCACCAACAAAAATTTTACAACAAAAATTCTTGTTATTACATGTCATTTAAGACATGATCCGTTCCAGTTGATAACAGGCGCTGACAGGAAGGTCACAACAAAAGGAAATAAACCAATCAGCAATTGACAGAAAGCAGAAGTTTTCATCAAAAGAAAACAAGTAATAATTACGGATCGAAAGAGAAAAAGTGGATGATGCAGAAATTCAGCGGTGTGGAAATCTTAACTTGTAAAGATGCAACAATCATATACATGAAAACATTGAACATGATGTCTCTGAGTATGATCAAGTATGATGTTCTCTTTCCATTGACTCCTCCTGAGTAGTAAGCAAGTGACAAACACTCGACCGGCGCCCCCCCCCCTCTGGAACGGCAGAGTGTCATGGTGTGCCGGCCAGGTGGGTCCACGTTCACGAAATGTTCGCTGACTCCCCCCCCTCTGGAACGACAGAGTGTCGTGGTGGACTTGGGCGACCGCCAGGATTAGTCTTGAGGCTATAGTGTGTGATGTTTTTCGTGCAATCTGCTGAATGTTGGGTTGTAAAATGGGCTGTTTCGAGTGGAAGGAGTGCTCGGATGAGAAAACGGAGGCCAGATTCGGATTCGGCGTGAAATTCTGCATCCGTATGGTGAATTTGAACGCCATCGGAGAGAAAAATTTTCGCTGACGTCCCCCCCCTCTGGACAGCTCGCTTCGATTTTGGCTTCCAGTGGACGGATTTTGTCGTGCAATAGCTCGTTTGAAAGCTAAGAGTGAGACAAATTCACTGAAAGAATCGGCTTGTTCCTATCTGTCTTCGTTTAGATGTGAGACGCCATTTAAGATTTTGGGACATTGGCGAAAAACCACAGAGTTAGAATTTGGGACGTTTTGGGCTGTAGCTTCAAAACGAAGCATCGGATTGGAAAACGGATTTCAGATTTGGAATCAGCGTGAAATTCTCTATCTGCATGGTGAGTTTCAAGTCAATCGGCGAGAAAAAATTTTCAACATTTTTCGAAAAAACGACAGAGTTAGAATTTGGGACGTTTTGGTGTGTAGCGCCCAAACGAAGCATCGAATGGGAAAACGGAGGCCAGATTCGGATTCAGCGTGAAATTCTGCATCCGTATGGTGAATTTGAACGCCATCGGAGAGAAAAAATTTTGCTGACGTCCCCCCCTCTCTGGACAGCTCGCTTCGATTTTGGCTTCCAGTGGACGGATTTTGTCGTGCCATAGCTCGTTTGAAAGCTAAGAGTGAGACAAATTCACTGAAAGAATCGGCTTGTTCCTATCTGTCTTCGTTTAGATGTGAGACGCCATTTAAGATTTTGGGACATTGGCGAAAAACGACAGAGTTAGAATTTGGGACGTTTTGGGCTGTAGCTTCAAAACGAAGCATCGGATTGGAAAACAGATTTCAGATTTGGAATCAGCGTGAAATTCTCTATCTGTATGGTGAGTTTCATGTCAATCGGAGAGTTTCAAGTAGAGAATTCTAAGAAAATTTTTCAATTTTTTTCGAAAAAGGAAGTTAGAATTTTGCGTTTGCGAGCCTCTGCCTACTGTAGAGCAAAACGAACGATCGATGGGAAAGGCCAGATTCGGATTCAGCGTCAAATTCTACATGGAAATGGTGTATTTCCAGCTCAATCGGAGCACTAGAACCGGAGATAGACGGGATTTTTAGTGTTTGGATGATGGGTGTTACGTCATCAGCTGATCGCCACACACTATATAAGCTGGGAACCGACGGAGACTTTTCATTTAGAGGAGAGATTGCCAACGGTAAGTCGTCTCTCTGAGCTCCGATGATAGCTTCGGACATTCCAAATCCCGAGTTTCTGTAAGAAACCGACTTAGAAAATTTCATTGCTGATATCAGCTAAGCCGTCAGACTTAGAGGTTAGCCAGGAGATGGCCTTCGTCTCCAGGCCATAAAAGACTCCAAAACTTTAAAGGCTTGTAACTTTGCTTCTACAAGTCCGTTTGACTTGATTCAAAAAAGATTCGGTTGCTATTGACCTGCTTTAAGTGATAGACTACTTATAAAATTTCATAAGTAGTGCTAAAAAAATTGAAAAATTTAAATTCACTAGTTTTGGAGGTTTTCTGGGGTTTTCGACCCTGCTGAATTCAACTAAGACATTTATAAAGTTGTGGGAGGCGAGCTTCGGCTTGGAATTTGCAGCCTTTGTAAACAATCCACTGGTTTTCATGTCAAAATCGGGGTCCGGATACCAACACAGTGATATGACGCACGCTCTGTCCGCGGGAGGTTGGATTTGTGGGCCGAGGCCTTGGAGTTGGGATAAGATCCCCTCTGAGTAATGCCTGTAACGGATTCAAAGGTTCGACACTTTCCACCAATCTCACAATTTAGCTGTATGATCATAAAAATGACTGCCAATGTCGCCTGTTAGTAATTCTATTTCATCCTTCCTTTACAGATACATAAGTTACAAAATGGGAGGAAATTCAAAGTTTCATTTTAAAAAGTGCCTATGTGGCGAAGTCAAGCGAGGTGGCGAGTTCAAGCGCCATTTAAATAAATTCCCGGACTCTCCCGAAGAGCATAAGGAGGTCGCTGTGGTGAGCGGATGCACATCATGTATGAAATTCGTCAGGGGAAACCTGAACGAGTTTTTCTATAAGACGCATTCAACATGTCTCATCAAGAAGGTGAAAAATTATACCACCTCAGAGGTTGGGTTAGCCATCACCCCACTTTTTGAAAAACCTAATCAAGATGAGAAGACAGAGACGCATGCCTCAGAGGTTGGGAAGGTCATCATCCCACCGGTTGAAAGACCACAAGTTGACCTAGATGCGGAGACAGAGCTGCAGATGGCAGTTCAAGCCATACAAGACTGCAAGAATGAGCAGCCAACGACATCTCACCTCAGCTCTTCTAGCTCTGAGTCAGAAATCTCCGAATCTGAATCGGAAACGGAAGAGGCGGTCGTCCTTAACAAATCCGAGGAGGCGATCATAGCTCCTAAACCCGATAAGACGATTGTGAAGAGTCGGGCAGTGCCAGCGCCAAAAATGCACTCCTCACCTAAAAAAGGGAGAGGTATCAAAGCCCAAGCCAAGCGGTGGGCTAAGGATGATGGTGTGGCGAGGGTTAGCCAAGAGAAGCCATTAAGAAGCTGAAGGATGAAATGACCCGTTATAAAAACGAATGCTCCGCATTAAGGGATGAGAATTTTGAACTCAAAAAGCAGGTGGCGGAAATTAGGAGTCTTAAGGCTCAAGTATTAAAGTTGGAAGGTTTCCAAAAGAGAGCTCTAGCGAGTGAGAGTCGCGTAGAGGATCAGGCCACATGCATTAAGAATATGAAGGCGAAGGAGGCGACCCTCAACCTCCAACATGAGCAGGAGAAGATGGCTCTTCTTGAGGCGAAGAATAACGCTGTCAAGGAGAGAAGAACAACGCTCCACCTCCCCGTAGTCGTTAGCAAAATTATCGACGATGTAATAATGGAGTCGGAGGATTTGGATAAAACGAGCGAGTGCTATGAAGTAGCAATACCAGATATTCGCTGTCTCCACATAAGCATTAAACACAATGGTGACATTCAGGAATTGCGCCATCGTAAGCGAAAGTTGCCGGCCAAGTACCTGCCTCAGCCACCACCATCGAAGGTTCAACGAACCGGTTGAATTGATTTATGGTAAGTTAATATCATCTCTATCACTTGAATATAATTTCATCTATTTTCTTTCTATTTTTCAGATGCGACGAGAACGAACCAACGGCTCTCATAAGGGCCACCATGGGGCAAGATTTGATAGAACCTCCTCGCGGTTTGCCCTGGGCAGTCTTTGGACTGGCGAATACTATCATTAAGTTGAATCTGCTATCAGTCAACTTGAACGTTATGCAGTCGATTGCTATCCCTGAAGCATTCTGATTCGCTGTTGAGCAATTCATTGTTGAAAACCCTATATAAGCCAGAAGATTGTAGCGCTTCTCATTCAATTTCAAGTCACGATGGAAGCAACGTCTCCTGCCAACAGCATTCCCGTCTTCATCGATGAAGACAACGCCATTCCCGAGTTCGTCATCCTCGACGAGTGGGATGAAGAGGATGATAAGAAGGGGAAGATCGAGAAGATCGTTTGGACGGATGGGGTGTGGACTCCAAATACCACTCGCATCCGAAAGGTTCCAGATGCACCAGCACGAGCTAGGTGGTATAGGGTCTATGACAACCTAACCGTCATACCCATTGACTATTCCAGCCAATAGTCAACTTAAATTCACACCCCGAGAATGAACCATCGGCTCTCTTAAGGGCCACCATGGGGCAAGACATGATAGAACCTCCACGCGGTTTGCCCTGGGCAGTCTTCGGACTGGCGAATACTATCATTAAGTTGAATCTGCTATCAGTCAACTTGAACGTTGCAAATGAAGTTCGGTGTAATACTTCCTTTCGACGGGCGTTCCTGTAAAGGGCGGCGGTGAAACCCGTAGCTATGTATACCGCAAGGGACATTCGGCAATGGTCAATCTTGTTAAACCTCTCTGCGTCATGTTTGCAAGTGATTGCCTCTGTCTCAACGTAGTATGCATTCGCGCCAGGGCGACATTTAGCCAACTGTCGAAGGTTGCCTAAAACTTTCCATTGCATATGTTATGAGAACCATGAGTTCTACCTGTCTCTATCAATGAGATGAATTGATGAATGGAATGAAATGGGAGGACACTCACGCGCCACACGCAACATAACACACTTCTCTCTTTCGTAGTCTAACAAGTTCTTTACATATGGATCGCAGTCGATTGCTATCCCTGTATCAGAAGTGTAAGCTATCTTAAGTTTTATTTGACACTATTTCATCTACCATCATCGTCCATATGAAATGTTTTAAGATTTACAAGTTAGACTAAGCGTGCTACTATTTCCAAATGAAAAAGTATACATGGTTAAATCATCCACTTAAGCCCATCCGTAGTCTAACAAGCTCTTTACACATGGATCGCAGTCTATTGCTATCCCTGTATCAGAAGTGTAAGCTATTTTAATTTTATTTGACACTATTTCATCTATCATCATCGCCCATATGAAATGTTATAAGATTTACAAGTTAGACTAAGCGTGCTACTATTTCCAAATGAAAAAGTATACATGGTTAAATCATCCACTGAAGTCCCGTTCAAGTAAGTCAGTATGAAAGCAAAGATAATATGAAATAAAAATTTATTATGGCATGTATTTCAAAAGGTCTTCATCGTCAATATCGTCCCAGAGTCTGGCTTCACATAGATAACAAAAACAGTTCAGTTGCTTTAATCGTTCTTCCACTGCGAGCCTCACTTTGTCAATATACTCCCACTCCGCCATAGTTCGTGGCTGGGAGTTAGGGGTGTACCACTCCCATAATTGGTGGAGGAATTTCGAGCTGGTGATCTCCATCACATCGTCAGTATCGTACTGGAGATACTTCCACCTCACGCCTGTTAAGTCGGGACACTCCTTCTCACATACACTCTCCTCTTCCTCGTCCGCTGATAATGATAACTTTCTGATATTGTCCAGTCGGTACACCTTCTCTACCTTCCCTTCGTTGGAGCGTTTGGTGCAACGAGCGCCTTTGGTGTTGAGCATGGAGAAGAGAATTTTGTATTTGGCGTTGTTGGAGGGCTTGTCATGTTGGTTGTGAATAATGACTTTGAAATGTTTTTTAATTCTTAAGTATCAACAAGCAACCAATCAGAATGAACAGCCAATGAATGATGAATATGAAAGTATATATGCAAAGTGACATTCGTATCATTTCACTCTGGCGAATTCTATATTTGAGGCGTACAAGTGAATTCCAAATTTGAGTGAAGACTCTATCTTGTTGAAGTATCAACCTTAATCTTGATTTCGTTGAAATGGTAAGTTGAAGATTTCCTCTCTCATCTCCCTCAAACGTGTGGCTAATAGCATCTTCCTCAATTTCAGGCATCAACTTCATCACCAACACCCTCCCTTCTCGAGGAAAGTTTAGAGTTGTTGAGTCAAGGTAGGTTGTAACAATACACTGAGACTTGAACAGAGATGATAGAATGATTTCTCTTTCAGGTGATACCAGTCCCATCTCGAGCGAGTCCATATCAACATTGTCGCGGGAATGCAACGATCGGGAATGTGCTGACTGTGGGCACATCTTCACGAGGAAGCGTGATCTCATCCGACATATCAAGCGAGGTGTTTGTCAACCTAAGCCGGCATCAATCTCCGAAGGTAGGGATGATTCTGTTAACGTCGTCTCCTTTTCTTGCGATTTATGCATTCAGTCTTTTGAGTCACATTTTGAACTATCTTCGCACAGACTTCAACATACACACACGAACGAAACCTACACCAACGGTACCTCCTCTATCCGACTCACTGAAGTGTCCATAAATAATTTAGTGAGGAACTACCAGATGGACTCCTCAGAAACCATTGCTAACTTTGAGGAATGGTTTCATCAAAATTCATCATTGATAGAAGCGCTCTTCAACAATTTAGACAATTTTAGGATGAAGGCGCTCATCTATCTTAAAATAAAATATGTAAAAATCGACCACCATACTGGACAAATAATAGAGAGGTTGGAGTTTCACATACCCTCCTCTCCTGCAACCGAAGTTGTAGACTGTGAGTCTTGGATAAATTTTCATATCCAAGGGTTAAAATTAAATATAGATAAATTTAACGAGCGTGATAGTGGACTCGTTTTTGATGGTATTGAGACCGCCATGATTAAAATCAGTTTATTAGGAAATCATAGTGGTCGAGGCTCCTTTAAACTTCCGAAAAATTTAAGAAATAAAGCAGCAGTCATTTCTGTAGATTGCGAATCGCAATGTTTTAAGTATGCCGTCCTCTCCATTCTCCACTATAATGATGTACAGAATAGCCGATACCGCAAGAGTAAGTATCAACAGTGGGAGAATGAATTAAACTTCGATGACTGTAATAGTGACGATATGAAAATTAAAGATATAGAAAAATTTGAAAAATTGAACAACATCAAAATAGTTCTCCATGTTTGGGAAAAAGGATTGAAGGGTGTGCGCTACAACTCGCGTTCGAGTTGTTATGAACGTACGGTAAACCTGTTATTAGTAAAACAGGATGATAGTGAGGAATGGCACTACTGCGGTATTCACAAAATCTCTCGCTTATACCACCACTTAAAAACTCTAGTAGAGAGTTATATTACTGCGACAGATGTATTCGCCACTTTAGGAGGAAAACTAAATTTGAAACTCATTACGAATGGTGTAAGCGAGGTAAACTACAAATGGAGCGCATGCCCAAAGATAAGGAGTTTTCATATAGAGAGAATGGTGATGAACTAAGTCCTCTTCGTGTCATCTATGCTGACATCGAATGTTATATCGATGATAACATCCATCGACCAGCAGCCATTTCCTGCTATGAAGTATGGCATGATCACTTTAGGAGTAGGCAAAATAAAATACGCGTCTGGCAAGGTGAGGATTGTATTTACCAATTCCTACAATTCCTCGAACAGGCTGTAAAATTTCAACAAAAACATGATGGTGAACTCTATCGCAGATCATTGCATATGACAGCAGATGATCAAGCAAAATTTGATAGTTGCAACATTTGCCCCAAATGTAGGAAAACATTTGACGATGATAAGATTAAGAAAGTGCGCGACCATGATCACATCACTGGTAAATTTAGAAACGCACTCTGTTCAAAATGCAATTTTTCACTTAGGATGAAACGGCGTACATTACCCGTCATTTTCCATAATTTCAAGGGCTACGACAGCCATATGATAATAAAAGGAGGTTTAGGTCAAATGAAAGAGTGGAAGCTTGATGTAATAGCACAAACGAGAGAGAAGTTTATGGCCATGACAGCAAAAGTGCCTGTCGATAAAACTAAAGAAAATAAGACGGTCTATTTTGATATAAAATTTTTAGATTCCTACCAATTTATGACTGCATCACTGGCCTCTCTCGTGCAAAATCTAAAGTCTCTTCCACTAACACAAAATCTTAAGAAACAATATCCAAATCTAACCGATGAAGTCATCACACGGAAAGGAGTCTTTCCATATGCATATTTTGATACGATTAGTAAACTCGGCGAGACTTCTCTGACTGCCATACATTTGGTGAATATATGATTGCCTACCTTAAGTTAGATGTATTTTTGCTGGCTGATGTATTTCAGGAGTTTCGACGAGTGGCATTAGAAGAAGATAAGTTAGATCCCGTCCACTTTGTCAGTCTACCAGCCATGTCATTTAAGTCTGCTTTTAAAATGACTGGTGAGACCATTCATCTCTTACAAGATCCAGAGATGTATAATTTATTTGAGCGAGGAATTCGCGGTGGTCTCACATTTGTAAATAAACATAGGTTAAAATCTGAAACAGTAGGTAATGATCATACCCATCTTAAGTATTATGACCAAAATAATTTGTATGGTAGTTCATTATCCAAACCGCTACCTCACTCTGAGTTTAGCTGGTTAGATGATAGTGAAATTCAGCATCTCTCCAACCCTTCTAACATACTTGCAATTCCAGATGAAGGTGATTGGGGATATTATTTTGAAATAGATCTAATCTATCCAAATAATATTAAACATAAAACCGTGGATTTTCCACTCGCACCCGAATCAGGTGAAGTGAGTAAAGATATGTTTTCCGACTTTATGAAACAATTTCATAAAGATTTAGAATCATGCGGTCAACCCGACTATAAGCCTTGCCGCAAACTTTTACTCACCCAGTATGATAAAGAAAACTATCTAGTCCACTTTAGCATCTTAAAATTTTATTTAGAAATGGGTATGATTTTAAAAAGAGTTCACCGCATTATTAAATTTAGACAGAAAGCCTTCTTCAAACCATATATTGATAGCAACAGCCAGAAACGTGCACTAGCCCAAAATAATTTTGAAAAAGATTTTTATAAATATAAGAACAACAGTCTATTTGGTAAGACGATGGAGGATGTTAGAAAGCGCGTAAACTACAAACTAATTAATGATGATCAAAAGTATCACAAATTGACCTCATCACCTCTATTCATCGATAGAGACATAATCGATGAGGATCTTGTAGGTATTAAAATGATAAAAATCTGAAGTTGAGTTGTGCAAACCCATCTATATTGGTCAAGCTGTTCTATATTACTCCAAGCTTGAAATGTATCAACTCTTCAATAAAATACTAAAACCGTGTCCTCTCGTAAAAGAGGTTCGTTTTGTTGGGTGGTGACACGGATAGTTTCTTTTTAGGTATTGCCACTCAAAAAGATTTAAATTTTAATGAAGTAGGAAAATCTTTAGAAAGATATTTTGATACATCAAATTATCCTGCTGATCATCCACTATACTCCATCAAAAATAAGGCCAAACTTGGTTGTTTTAAGGATGAAACAGCAGGGAAGGAGATATCTGAAATGATTCTCCTCCGCCCTAAAATGTATTCTATGAAATTAAAGGATAGTGATGATAGCATTAAGCGCGCTAAAGGCATATCAAAATCCATTGTGCAAAACATGAAACATAAGAATTTCAAGGGAGCCTATAGAAATAAAAATATAACGTTTGTCAATATGACAATCTTAAAATCTAAGTCGCATGAGATCAAAACTCATACTTTTAAGAAACGGGCGCTTT
>CAJQUW010007524.1:0-43909 GCA_907163375.1 Prostheceraeus crozeri
CCCAGCCATTCTGCAGCCTGGCTCCGCGCTGTGTTTGAAGCACCCAAATGCACTAGGATACAGGTGACTCTCGTACCCCACTCCTGATTCTATGTCACCCGTCAGGCGTGCGCTCCCTAGTTCCCCCTTGGCCTGGCACCACCCAGATTTATCCGGCCTCCGCTCACCCGACGTCTGCCGCCCTGGCGCTACATCTCTCCAGTACGCCCCATACCCCCTGCGCTCCCGCAGCCCGCCGCCCCCCCCCGCCACATCCCTGCCTGCCTTGACGCATCTTACCGCTCATCCGCCGCAGCGCCCCTCCGCAGTACACCCCGTGGGGACGCCTCCATCCTCACCTCCCAGTCGCCCCATCTCTCCCCCCCCCCGAGCGCCGGCTTACGGGCCCCCAGCCTTGCACCTTACTACAGCGCGTGCTAGATCGCTCGGGGCCTGACTGTGCCCTGCTAATCCAGACCAGGCTGTCCATGAAAAATTGGTGCGAGCTGCGCTCGACACTGCGAGGTGACTCCCCGCGCCCTTAATCCCCCTCTCACAGTTGCCGCACTCCTGAGATGGCACGACATCCGCCGTCCCACCACGACACCCAGCCCGCACACCAGGGCCAAGATCCGCACTAAGCTGCGACCTCCTTGCCAGCCGTCCGCGTTAGCGAGGCCATTGCACTCGCACGCCACTACTGCAATCTTGGAAGCGGACAGCAGCCCCATGCTATGTCCGCACGATCAAGACGCTGTATTCCGGCTCGGACCCTCACGCCTACCCACACCACTAACCGCCCGAATCACCTCTTAAACTGACGTGGTGCCGGTAACATGCGGTGACTTCGACGGGCTGGAGCTCCGATCAAGTTGACAATCCCCAAACACAGGCCAATCTATACTATCAAGGGTGTCTGACCCTTAAAGCCATGAAGGGGCCACCCGATGCAAAAATACAGAACGTCGGAACCCCAAGTTGATGCTATACCCCGAAATTGAGAATTTGTGGTACAGGAAAAACACAGCATGCAAGTGAACACGCTGCTGCCTCGTGGTGGCTTGAAGCGTCAATGGGCCTCAGCAATTCCACTGACCAACCATGGCTATAGCCGATGCCCTACAAATAACCACTCAACCAACGACCCGGAATAGCAACGCCCTACAACAGAATAGGTACAATGTGCCGAGCGCTCACCATGCTGCCTATCCTCCTGTTCGCGTGCGCCGTGGACGATTGACTAGCACCTCGATAACATAATTGCCAGACCTTAACAACAGACTGCGATTCGCAGAGAGTATCCCTCGAACTCCCAACCGCAAAGATCCTCCAACGGGGCAAAAGGGCCCCCGTCAGGTGGGGCAAACGCATGTCTAGGTAAACTAGTTAGCCTCGGTCGGCCCACATATACGACACTTGCCTAAACTGCTTCCAGCTCGCTGACCACGCTCACGACGGTATCGGGCCCAACGTTCATACAAAGGCCGGCGCTGGCGGATATAGCAGGACACGATATCAGAACATCACCGTCACAATACTACCGAGCTCAGGAACCTGTAACACGCCAAATTGCAAGGAGACGTATACTATCCTACTTAAGCCCGGGATGAAGATGTAATTCACCCGAAGGGACGCAAGCTACGAGAAGAGATCACACCAACCAACCGCCCCGGATTGCCTACCCCTTGCACCATCGCACACACGGAACCGCAAGAGCGCCACAGGCACTGTTCTCGTCCTTCAGCGCCTCAATCCTCAGCCGGGGCTTCTCCAATAACCGCACTCTGACGTAAGGCCCCCCACGAGTCCACCAATCTACTAGGCCGTCTACACATGGATTCAAACATGAACCCAGCTCCAAGAATGCATACTGCCGCTCACGATGACGGATCTGAGATAACCTCCACCCACAACAGGGTCCACGCGACCAGTAGGAACATCACGGCACACTCAACGCCTACCTGGACGGCCCATGCATTGCACCAACATCGGCGACACCCAACATAATCGCACACAAATAACGCATGAGAGGATGAACGACGGTCATGGGGGGACAGACAAAAGGTAAGAACAAACATGAATATGTGTCACATGCTAGTACCTCTCTGGGCCCTCCGCGGGCGACGCAGCGTCCTACCATCTGCCATAAACATTGGAAGCTATCCCCCCATGGGTTCCGAACTGCGGCCCCCGACCTCCCGAACGTACTAACCCGCTGGACTACTTCACTTCCCCCAAGCCTGTACCCGTTACTGAGACGTCCCGTTCAGACATTGTCCATCTTCAGTCGATGGACTCCGCCTCCAAATCCTCCCAAGCGCCCTCATTGCCGGCACCCGGCCAAACTCCCCCCATCCCCCTCCCGTGCCGAGCCCCCAACGCCCCCCATCCCACCACCGCCGGGGCGGCGCACCCCTCCGACGCATCTTTCTAGCCGCACCAGTTCACCCCTACCACCTATCCCCCGATCATAGTCAGTTGCCATCCTTACCCCTATCGCTCTCCAGGCTGCAACTTGACTCTCCAACACGCGCGGACGACTTGCACCACAGGCCCCTCCCTGCAGCACTCCCAGCTGAGCCCCACCCAGACCGTGCTGCCCCTCCACTCCAGCCACTCCAGCCCCCCGTCACAGTCCCCGCCCGGCACGCCATGAAGCGGCCGCCCCACTGCCCTGTGGCTTTGAAGGCGCTCGCATCCTCCGGTCCCCTGGCCTTGCAACTTTAATCAGCGCTCCCGAGCCACGCTGATTTCGGGCCCTTTAAAGAGTTGACATCGCCACCTCGCACCGTAGCCCTCCACTCCATACCCCCATCGCCTAACCCTCCACGACGCCTCTTCAGCAGGCTCTACCCCCGGCCAGCGCCCATTCTCCACCTCCACCCCCCCCCCTCGTTATCTACCACAGGCATCCTCCATCATCTGGTCACAACAAAACCGTCCGGAGGATGGCCTGCATGCGCAGAAAACCAGATCCACTCCATCCCCCCCGGCCAAACCCGTTGATGCCTACCTGCGCTACGCTCAGCGCATGCCGATGGCTGGTGATGTAGACGAAGCCACGAGTACCCGCGGTCCGAGCAAAACGGAAGATAAAATTCCCAGCAGAAGCGCTTACCACGTGAATAATACGCCACATCACAGAGCCTACTCCAGTGCCCCGTCAAGTACACAAACTTAGTCCACGGACAGCTCACGCATCCCCTCGCCACGCCGCTCTGCTAAACCTGCCCCTTTAACGCACTACACCGACGACACTGCGACAAGTTAGGTCTCGGAGACGGTCACAACAACAGTAGCAACAGAGGCAGATGATGGCAGATAGTGATGCAGATACAGGTATGGATACGGGACAGTGCAGGTCGTAAAGAAATTGTAGGGGAAACAAAAATTGCGCATGCAAATGTCCCAGCACACAGATGAATTTTAAGGAAGATCAGTAAGTAACAGGGGACAAAACAAATCAAATTAATGGAAATATAGAAACGAGCGCACGAGGAAATGAAATGAGGTACACAACGATGAAAAGCGTGGCAGAAGGAAAATGGAGGATGATGGAAAAAGGCGAAGGAATAATAAAGTAACACAAAAGTAGTATTATTGGAGGATAGAGAAGGAGAAAAATGATTAATTCAGATGTGATGAGGGCATATCGAAAAGATGGGAAGACAGGCAACGAGTAGTCAATAGATGGATTTCGAGGTCTCGCGAATACAAAATCAACATCGCATACAGGACACATTTGAAGAACGTGCAACCGAAAATGACACAGCAGAGCCCAATGAGGAATGCACTTAAGTCTCTCGAACTTACACGTTTCGAATCCCGTATTAATACGCAAACAATGGCAAGGTAAGACGCACATCGCCTGTAATATTAATGTAAAGATGACCAAGTAGCGACAATAGGTAAGCCGAGAAGAGGGAAATGGGACGTGGTATACCAGATAGAAGACATCGAACAACATTAACCATGCCACACAACCTCGGCAACACCAACCATTAGCTCCATATGCCTGACTCCACACGCCTGCACTGGCCCGGTGTGGTGCACAGAGTTTAACCTAAATAGACTAAGCATAGCAGCCATGAATCTCGGCACGGACAACACCCCCTACTTCGTAAGATGTCGTGCGGACGTGTTACATCAAACTCCCATAGCCTTAGATGTTCATCCACTGCCGCACAATTACATATGCCCGCCAATCCCGCCTTAAACCTGGGCTAAAAGCGCATCCCCCAATGTAAGGCTGAACTCATACGGGATGACGCATACTAGTCACAAGTGGAAAGTAGACTTCGCGATCTTCGACCAGTTTCCAACTTCTCCTTATACATGCTGAGCACCATGGCCTTACCCTCCCCAGGCCTATGGGAGTACAACACAAGCTGGCCGATCCGAGAGCGTCTCGCATCACAGCCTGCCCACTACCATGAGCATGATCCCCGCCGCACCACGGACTCACCGGCTCGTAGCGACTCCGAGAATTGGATGCGGATTGGATCTGTACATGACTGGCAGTAATTCATGAAACGACTACGGATCGGCCGAGCGCCATTTCGAGCACTTAGAAAAACGCGGCATACGGATGTGAAATAGACCAAAGGACTGAAGTAATGAGAAGAGTGGGCTACAGAATGATTGATACACACTCAAGAGAGGGCCAAAAAGCATACATTCTTTTACTGGGATAGCAGATTGGAGATGAATTACAGCAAGGCAAAAGTGCGACTGCGACTAAAATCTATCACCGACGATCAAATGCGACCGTCGAACATGAAATGCAGCCAAAGACAAAATGTGCAGCACATGAATTAAAGTCCAATCCCAAGACTACAGGGGACGGACCAACCAGAAACTAGGAATCGAACAGCGGACACTGAGTCTCACCGTGGTAAGAACAGTCCGATCGGGTAAAATGACCCTGCTGTCACAACGTGCTGACAAAAATGGCTAACGGAGCAAAAACAAACTGACGATGAAGCGCCTGTACTCTCCGTATGTGCATGAAGTACCGAAGGGGTCTCGATAAGCAATTAAAATCGGCTGACACGGAGAATCCCGTTAGGTCCGCATACCGAACTTAACTCCACGCATCACACGCAGTCGGGGGCAGCTGGACCTTCAAGGCTGCATCGAGCCCCACTAGTGTATGAACGTCTAACACGATCTGCGCCACGACAAAACGAAAAGCAAAGTTCTAGGGATTGGACAAGGATTGCACAGATGGACGGGCGCGAGGAATCGTCTAATTGCATAAAAATATAGGCGTAACCCGCATGATCTATATAATGTGGGCCTACGAGACAATCCCTAACGTGACCAGGATCAATTATGCAACTGGAAATCCTCCGCTGTACCACTATCAGGAGACGACCAATCCCGAGCCATCATTCAAACGACAAAGCCATGACTGAGGCGCCCGGAAGGCGGTAAACCGACAAGTGCGAATGCCGAGGGGAAAGGTGCCCGAGAACACGTGCACGCACCGAATGCCTGCCTCAAGTGTGAGTGCGGAACCCACAAACAATAAATCGTACAAACCCAAGCCCAACTTCAATGCCTCAGTGACCCATTGCCCTCAACTCAACGCCCGGATACCAACTATGGACCCCCTGGATCGTTTCATAAACAATGCGCAGTTAACACGCGACCGACTGATGAATGGCAATGATGAAACAGGAGTTGAGAAGTGGCGAGACCCGCGCATCAGGCTGATGCAGTAGTGCTCACCTGATACACGCCGGAGCGTCTTAAAAAACTTCGTGAATGCATCGAGATTGACAGAATTATGATCGAGTCTCGATAATAAACTGCAAGGAAACGAACGCAGACGCACTCTACCAATCGTATGTCAATCTAGCAGTGCCCCGACGGCAGGTCATAAAGCAGGCTCTGTCGAGTTACACCTCGGAACAAGTGATGGCGGGCCACACGCAACTGAATTCAATAGACTGACTTACCAAATTACATAAACCTGCCCACATATCGCCCACAGTGGACCCGCTAGGCTTTGCAAGAGGATCAGGTGCTACTGCCAAACTTTCATTGCACGGCCATAAAACCCTTCCTCTCACCATCCTAATATGCCACCGCCAACCCCGCTGCTCTATTGCGATGATGGCGGTCAAAGGGCCTGAATCCCGCCACCATCCCTTGCACACCCCACGTTGCCACTCGCAGCCTCCTACGCATTCCCGGTCCAGGCAGTGCCAACCAAGGTGGGCCCTTGGCTCGATCTAGAGTCCAAACCTCTCGGTCGTAGGCTCAGCGATCAGCCGACCCAGCCTGGAGTCAGGGAGTACTGGCCGTATACGTGCTCTTCGGCCTCCTCGCGGCGTCCTGACGCGCAGCGGCGTGTCACTACGTTTCGTCACGACACCGTGGCTTCCCGAAGCGTTCACCGCACCCCCACGCCGGACTACGGTTGGCTCGCCGATAAACTTTCTCCACCACGTCCTCTTACCGATCTTGCCAACTCCCCTGAAACTCCTCAAAGATAAGAGATGCGCGGAAGCGCACTAAGTGGCACTCGTGGCCATGGACCCCATCGTCGCTGATCCCCATACAGACTCCCCCCCAACCCAACTCACTGACTGGCCCGCCCGGACAGAGTACCACGATCTCATGCCGACACGGACAACCGCCACCTCGGCTCGAGTCCCTGTGGTCCTCCGTACCGACGCGACATACATTGCCTAAGGCCACCCCGCTTCTACAAGACGCTCCTAGCGTACCAGGACGGCATGGGGTTAACCACCCCCGACCTGACCGTGTCTCGTATAGAAAGGCTGGCCGTACTGGCACGCCGGATTGCAATGAGCAATCAACTCTCTTTAACATGTTTGGGCGAGATGGTGCACTGAACATCAGCTCTCGTGCCGCTACAGCATACGGGCTGCCCTTCGACAGTCATGATTCGCGCAAAGTAGACTACACATGGCTCGACCCAAGCGCATACCCCGGCCAATATTACTAAACAGGCGCTCCCATCCCACACCCCACACGCTCTCTTATTACTCCCCCAAGCGGGGCATGTACTCACCCCAACTGCAAGGCCCACCTCACTTTAACCAGCTTGGCCCACGTTCAAACCCGTAACAGCCCCTTCGCCTCCGCCCCCCCCTTCGCAACACAGCCAGCCGGCCCTCTTATACACGGGCCACACCCACACCCGCCTGCGGCTTGCTCGCACAGCCCCTATCCCCCCATGTCCCAGATCGTGCCAGACCAACGCACCACCTCATCCCGCTACCTCCCCCCTCACACCGGAAGGCCACGCGGCCCCTTAATCCACCCATCATTGGGTGTCAGTCCCTCTCCGCCTCTAGCACTCTTTTGCCGCCTGCTGGGGCCCCTCCCCCGTCCCCCGGTCTACCGTAAAAACTGCCGAGCCCCATTCGGCAGCACTCCCAGGCGCCAACCAGGCTCCGATGCCTATCCCCTACCCCCAACGCTCGGCTAGACCCGGACACCGCCTGCGGTGACAACCCTAGGTAATGCAGCCCAACTAGCAGATAACTGACACACGGCCGCGCGACCCATTTTCCGCCTCTCCCCACCTGTCGGCCCGTGATTTCACCCTCCGCCCTCCGTCCTGCACATGCGCGAATTCCCCATGCACAGGCCTACTATTCGCAACGCCGCGTTCTAGCCACGCCAAGTGCTCACAACCCATCGCTAGAAAACTGATCGCGCAGTATCCATGACCTGCCAACCGTCGTCAAGAGGTAAACGTGAGAATTGTGCCAGCAGTTCTTGGATCCTGCGCGACCAGCTGTGATCTATGATAAGGCCAAAAATTCACAGCTGGGCGTACGTGCTGGGAGACACGAGAAGATTCAGACTAAGAGTGATCCAATAGTAAAACAACAGGGAAAATGGATGCGAAGTAATAACAATACATTGATGAAGGAGTACTAGAAAGAGAAATGGACAAATGGGGAGAATATGATCGGATGAGGTGAATAATAACAGAAAAAAAAAGGAATAAATAACTTGAATTGGGAAGAATGAGAATAGACAATCTAATATTGATAAGATGGTAATAGTCAAGATATCAGCATGATTGGACAACATCCGATCCTCAAGTCTTAAATATAACAATGCCGCCGGTCTCAGCTCCTTGGAACGTAAATGACTTAGAGAGCGGATCTGCACACAGTAACCGGTGAACCTCGCCATTAAAGGCTACGCTGACCACCCAAGAATACCGATAGTGCAGCCTCGTCTGAAAACGTCCAAATATGCTACATGCACATACACTGCGATGGTTGGACAAGAGGTACTGGACCTATTGCAATACACAGTCAAGGCTGCGACACTGGGCCCCTCGCAACCCCAGCGATCTCCCGGCCCTCATTCCCGATCCCCATGCACCCGGAGACCCTTCTCGAATATCGTTCCCCCACCCGGCATGGGCCCACGCACCCCCCCCCCCCCCCAGGCCAACTCCACCCTATACTCCAAAAGCGTCGCCCCATCCTCCCACCGATTCTCTCTTTCCCCCCATCCAAACCAATGTCACACCACCTCGCCACCTCCCCCTTTGCTCACCATCCCTCTCTCACGCACCCCTATTCGCCCATCCCTCCCGCCAGACCGCCCACCCAGAACCCCTTATACTCATGCTCCCCCCCCACTGTCGTCCCCCTATAATTACCCCGAGCCACCACCCGTTGAAGTCGCGTTCCGCACCGCTTAGTGCTTTCAGCGCCCAGTCGCATTTAGCTAAGCGCGTGTCCTCCCAGCTTTCTTTTCCCTACCCTCTAACGACGCCCGAATCGCGACCCCAGCCTGCCCCGGGCACGCATTGCTCCACCTCCTGCACCCCCCCTCGTGCCCCTCGCCCCCCTGCCGTGGGCCGGCTAACTTCCCACCCGAGCCCCTCTTCACTCCTCCAGTGTCCAATCTATTACAACTCGCAACAGCCATGTCCTTCTCCTTCTTTGCCATATCCCGCGTTGCTTCCCCCGACTCCTCCGCCCCACCCTATACCCTCCGCTCATGGCTCCCCACCGGCCCCCTGTCCCAGGCGCCTCTTTTCCCCTGCCCCCACCCGGCCCTTACTGCTCCTTTTGCCTCTGGGGCCCGTCGGCATGCTATCTCCCGCCTGGTATCACCCCCGGGCAGCCCACGATGATTCCGATATCCACACTATCCCCTCTTCCCTCCATGCACCCACGACGGGTCAGGTGTCGACAGGCACCCGCCAGCTGACGGGCCACTGACCCTGCGCCCGGCACCGCCCCCAGCCTCTATCCCGTATTATCCACACTTCCACTTCCTCCTTCGTCATCTCCCCGCTCGTGAGCCTCACTAGAGGCGCTTCCCTTGCCCCTTGCAGGGAAGAAAAGACTCAAAGCCGCAGTCAGAATCATTATGTAGAATAAGATACACTATGATAACGGAAAGAATGGATCTGCATAAAATTATGTGCGATCATGTTCCCCGCCCCCACCTTGACTACCAAATTCAGCCCCATTTCCGGCCGCATCTGGCCCCATGCCGTCTGCCCCCACCAGGGAAAGACTACTTCTAACAGAATCACTCGTTCTTGCTGGCCATAATGACAACGGGGCTCACATGCAGCGTCTGGTCTCCGGATACCGGCAGACGTGCTCTGAAGTAAAAAGCATGCGTAAGGACCTCCATCCGTGCATGGACGCGTACGTACCGTCAGACACCGCTATACCTGACAATATCGATGTGCCCGAGCATCCCAAGTCCCTAAGCAGAGCGGCATTAGCACGCCCTGACTGACGCCAGAACGTGGGAAGACACAAACTCTCCCGGAGGCGCCTCCTCCTTGTACTGAGAGAAAACCGACGTAAAACTTTGTATGGAACAAGGGCTATGTACCTGGATGGATGGCCCGAGGGATATCGTGACAGATTACAAGCAACAAAGAGAATTGGCTCTCCGCAAAGTAACCACCCGGCTTTGCGCATGCCAAACCCAAAGCTTCGAAAAGAGCAGGTACCTCAAAGGAAGGGAGGGGAGCATAGCTGCGTAAACGTTGCTGGGCCTCTCGAGGGAACTACCAAACCCTGCAAATGGCCGAAATGATCACATAAACGAACAAGGTAATTGTGGACTAAGGCGGAGAAGTACTTCTCCCTGTCCAGGAGGACGGCGTGAAACAGGCACTCAAAATGAATGATCACGGGACTCAAGACATCCCTTAACTTGAGACCTCGCGTACCTGCACTCCCCTGAGCCACACAGAAATTATGTGTAGACAGCGATAATATATTCGAAGAGAACGAATAAGGATTAAAATACGAGGACCACCGCAGGCCGAAATATGCCGAAGACATACTCCGGTATCTTAAACGGTCTAAGATTTATGCTCAAAAGCTGACGTTCTAGGACAATTGACGCTTCTGCGAACAAGCATCCTTAGACGCCTCAAGGATCACGGCTCATGAACTGAATATGCATAAAGGAGACCCACAGTGCATTGACCTCCCCAATGACACGCCCAATGATCTCTAAGCCACGTCAGCCGCCAGCCGTTTCGGGATACCGCAGACATAGAGCTTGAAGAACCGAGCGCACTATCACTGCCAATAATATGAGAGCAAGAGTAGCAAACTTAATGGTGATACTGACAGTCTATACAGCGTCACTTTCCTACATTGCATAACCGAACCCTTGCGATGTCTGAGCGGTCGACTTGGATATCCCCCCTCCCCATCCAGACGACCGCCTGTTTCTTCCCCGCCCTCCCCCCCTCCCCCTCCTCACCCATCAGCGCACCGTTACCGCCCCACCCCCCCCGCACACAATGCCAACTTTAACGCCCACCTTCCCCACGTGCCCCTCACTGCATATTGCACGCAGCGCATCGCCTCGCGACGTCTATACCCCATCCCCCTTTCCAATTCTCGCCCGATCCGACCTCACCATTTTCTTCCGATCTCCCGCGCAGGCACTACCCTCAGAGCTGCCCCTTCCAACCTCCAGTCCCCCCCTCACCCCCTACTCTATAACCGAATTCCTCACGCCATCCCACAACCCCTGCTCCAGGCACCCGCAACCTGCAGCTCACGACACCCACGGAACCACTTTGCAGCACCCATTCCCGCATCCATCTCCCCGCCGTCATTCCCCCCTCCCTCGCTTTTCGCCACTCCCTCATTTCCATCCGTTTCCCTCCCCCCCACAATCCCCCCCTATCAAACTTATACTACCGCCCAGCCTCTAAAACCACAATAATCCGGCATCATCCCTCCCTGCCCCCACCCATCTCGCGAACCTATCCCCCGCCCGACATCGGTCCCCCCCATTTACCGCGCATCAATCTCCTCTCCCCGCCCGTCACTACGCCCCCTACCCCCCATATCACCCACTCCCCCATCCACCCCTCACCCACCACCCACCCACACCATCACCCACCCCCCATCCATACCATTAATCTCAACCACTCCCCCCCCATCGGACCACGCAACACATCCACCTTCCCAAATTTGCCTACATCCAATATGACAATGTTCTCCACCCCAATCCTGAACGCATCCCCATTGATCCCGGAGGCCTCGCCTCGCCCCACCCCCGATGTGCTCCCTCCACACACCTCCCCGCCTCCCTCTCAACCCCCACCACACCATCCTAGCAGCACCAAATTACCCCACGCACCTCCACGCCCGACCCACGCCACCGTTCGCGCACAACACTATCACGCTTCGCCCATTCATCGATTTATTTCCTTCCAGTGTTTTTCGATACATGTCATGATGTCATATTGTCATTCTATTTCGAGATCCATACAGCGGAGATTTCTATGATTCGATTTTATCATCCTCGCTATGTCACGGTCTTACAATTGAGACATTTTCCTGTTCTGCTGTTGTTAACACCACATGCATTGTTAAAATATGTTCACTGCAGCTTGTTCATTCACATTTGTATCTACCGGTTTAAAAGTAAGACTATCCGGGTAATGTAACGCTTTTCTCCAACGTGAACTGCTTTAAATATGTCTTGTAGGCCCCGAAGAAGACTGATAGTCGAAATATTGGCCGATTAAATAAAATTTCTTCATATCGCTTGAGTTGTTCTGTGCATACTCGGAGCGAGTGACATGCGTTCTCGCCTTAATTTTCACTCTACTACTACTACTACTACTAGCAAGAATTGGTTATTAAAAAACATTTTCCAAATGTCTTGATATAAAAATCGGTAATTCGGCTAAGCCTCAAGACAGGTTCAAGCGAACTACAGAACGTCTTGAAAATCGAGGTGTAGTCGCATCGAATTCTCAGTGCACCCATTGGGATTTGCACTCGTGGGATTTGCAATTAGCAGGTATGTGAAATTTCGACGGGCATTCATTAAATATCGCTTTAAACACACTACTAGCGAGTCGTCTAAGTTAGGACGCCTGCAATAATTAAGAAATGTTGCTTTTTGCAAACACAATGTAAATAGAATAATTCACAGATATCATCCAATGATTGCGGTTGTCGACAGGATCAAGAAAAAAGTTTCCATCAGTATGCAACAATCAATATAATTCAACTGAAGATGTAGCTCAACATTTAATTATACAAGTGAAATGGTGATTCAGTGATACTTTGTTTCCCATTTATGCTGCAATCTACGAGTGTGTGCGTGATGCCTTTGATACAGGCTAGCGAAAAGAGTAATCTAATTAGAACAGTCGAAGAGAAGTTTGATAGATATGAAACTTCGATTATACTGAGAGTAAATGTATTATCAGTACGCATTATATATTCAGAATTGCGATTAAAATTGCTGTCTTCAGAAAATATTCAACCGTAGTTCGATTTTACTGTTCAAGATGTACACATTCGGCATTCATCAGTGTGACAATTCAGTTTAAGTCCAGAATAAATAATTCGAAACATATGCATTGCACTGTGATTGATTAAGTGCACCTATTTATTGAAAAGACTCATTCCTACTTGTACAGGTACTTAAACATGTAAAAAATGTATATCTTACGACGAATAGACAAAAATGATAGATTTATACGTATGTGGAACACATATTTGTACACGGGTGTGTGTTCAGGCAAAGGGAACAAGACTGCAATTTACACAACCTGACTCACTTCAAAATGCATGTTGCTGTAAATTTGTCAATGGTTGTTGCCTTAACTTTTCCAATACAACTCTATTCTCCTTGCTAGTTCCACAACTCCTTCTTAGCTCTAAGAGACTCTAAATCACTCAGCATAACAAGGAAAATGTATCAGGTGTCTTGAATCTTTGGTTTGCTCTTATTTAGCCTAGCTTCATCTTCCAGAAATTTAGTGCATCTCTTCCGCAGCAAGCCTATTTCTCTGCAAGGTGCAAGAAACAAGCATTTTCTCAAAATGACTAGAAACAAGTTGTCAATGGTGATCTTGTAATTTAGTGCCTTATTTACAACATATGACTTCCAATTGATAAGGCAATCAGTATAATACATTGATTGTTGATATTATTATTGATATATATATATAATGTATTGATATTGAGGCATATTATGCCGCAGCACTGATGGACAGTGCTCAATATTTTATGAAATATTTTTCATAATTAATTATAGGATAATGAAATTTATGTCTCCCATAACGGACAGTCGGAAACGCTATATGTTTCATTCATTTGCTGGAAATTGTACTGATGACGAAGAGAAGTGTCAGCCGCGGACGCGCATAAGATCCTAGAGACCATATTTCATCACATCTGTAACTTTGAATAACTTGCAGGTGTGTGCCCACAGCAATGACTATTAAAGGAGCTAATGACGGTGAATCATTTTATGCAGATAAACGATTTTCCAAGTTATCTGGCCAGCCAACATCACCGAAATATCTACATGATGGTCAAGGTGGATTGGGTGATAACCAGTGTCAGAATAAATTATGCAAATAATATTGACTATTACAATATTCGACATTTGAACGCTCATCGAGTCTCAAATGGCAAAGTAACATTTTAATCAAATCTACCGCTTCTATTCATTTCTTCTAGATTGCTTTTTGAGCACATGAGTACTTACTTTCTATATCTTCGTTTCTCAACATCCCTGAGGTAGCGTCTAATTCAAACTTGGTTGTTATGATAGTCAAGGGCCAGACAGCTCATTTGATAAATTTAAACACAGTGATATTATTTTCTATCCATTTTTCCATCAAATGAATGCAATTTGTGCCACATATAATTCCTTTCTCTATGAACTCATCCTTCAATATTTTCCAAAATTTTTATCGGATCATTTTTCAGATAATTGCAGAGCACAATGAACATGCCTACTTGTGTGTGTTTCTTCATGCGAACACATGCAAGGCAAATACATGTGGATAGTTACTATTGGACTTCTTGCGATCAGTATTCCGAAAGATCGAAGATGTAGAACACTTCAATTTTCCTCAGTTTTTGTCCGCACACGTCGGATATCCATCAATTTCACTATTGCAGACATCTGATGAAGATTAGTCAATTGTTTCGCCTTAACCCCACCCCTTCGCGACCGAAATGAAACTTAGTGGTCGCCAAAGGGTTAAAGAACCAACACTTAGTCACAGCTGACCTGGATTAGCAAGAGCTTATAGCATAGAGTAAGTATCCCTACTCTATGGCTTGTAGATTCTTAAAGAAGAGTCGCAAAATTCGACATTGAGTAAGAATAGATGGCCCAATTCTCATAAAACATGACGTTGAGAATTCGTCGAAAAATTTCTTCCTCTTCTGGTGCATGCTAAGCAGGCGAGGCCTAAAACATGCCCAAAAGCATTATGAAGACGGTGGGAGGCAATAGGTGCAAATCGAGTCCATTGCACCATTCAGATATCATCGCTAAGCACAAGTAATTCTACGTGGCCGCAGTCTTAACACAACGATGATTCTCCGACCTTACCGGACCTTTGTATCATTAAAATCAGCATGATGTGGGAGTGTGAGTGACATTTCTCTCAGTGGATGAGTTTCTCAAACTTTTCTTCTGATGAAAATATATGTTGTTGTGAATATGTATGTTACTTATATTCAAAATATAGTAGCATAGACTTTCCCTATTTTGATAAAAGGCCGATGTTTCTCTCGACCTAAGTCAGTGGCTTGGTCCTTTTCTGTTTCACGAAGATTGCGCCTCAAAGCAGTGGCGATTCGACGGCGTGGGATGCCGGGATGCATCACACCTCACTAGCTCAAATTGTGGATGCTTCTATTCTTTTTCCCACATTTTCGTTATTGACATCCGCGAATGTTGCATCGTCAAACATTTTCTCTTCTCTCTTGCTTCTGGGTACAGTCTCACGACCGACGCAAAAGCGTTGAGTGTGCGAAATTCCTCTGGTTTGTGGAAAATTTGCAGCACTTGCTTTGTCGTTCCCAGTAGACAACAATCCCACGAAGTTCATGATCACAGATAGCTGTATCTTTTATTCTGAGTAGCCACATTACTTTTCAGATTCAAGAAATGAAACACTAATTTAATGAGTGATAAAATCATGCAGATGAAAATTGAATCAAAAACTTGAAATCTTTGCCAAGAAACGCAATGGAATTGTTCATTTGCTAATTAAATTCTACCGGCAGAAACTTTAACCGAATTAATTATTCTGCCGGTAAAGCAGCAAAGCCGACTGAATATTCTGCCGGTTTCGGTGTTATACCGTCTTTAATTAAGTCGGCTAAATATTATGCAGGCAGAGAATGTCAAATCGGTCCAATTTTCTGCCGGCATAATTTCAGCAATCGAACAGCCCCAATGAGATCTCAACTTTTCCATAAAGACTTGCATTATTGTGCGGCTCATGAAATTTCTTTGAAAATAAACTTAATATCCGCTTAATTATGATACGGGTAAATCCAATTTATTTCACAACATTTCTGTCTTTTCAACTTTGGGTCTCAGATTTCCGTGAAAATTTGCATATATACTCATTTTTTACGCTGAAAACGAAACTCTTTGCGCGACCACAACAAATAAAACGTTCCATAGAAATCTAGCACTTTTAAAATGCCATTTTCTTCTACATCTCGGTCAGAGGACAAATTGATCTCGGTCAAATTGATATCGAACAGGAAACTCTTCGGCTTCTGCACTTGGGTTCATGAGACTGGGAACTTCGGGCGAATACTTGAATGCGTAAACTCCCAACACTACAATGTCGTCGTCGGATTATGGACCTTACAACCGTGTTCAAAATATGTAACCACCTTACTTCAAGTGATCCTAATTCCTTCTTCACCTTTAGTGTTTCCCGAACCCGTGGACATAACTACAAAATTTTCCGCCACCCAACAAATCTGAATTGTCGCCTATCCTCCTTTTCCCCCCGCATCATAGATGACTGGAACCGCCTCCCCGACGACATTGTGAACAGTGAAACGGTGAAACAGTTCAAACGAAAGCTTTTTATGTTTTATTGTAGCTTCTAATTGTTCCCTCCTGAATGTATTTCCTGTGTTGCCTTGGTGCTCATTGCACTTATTGTTGTACTAAATAAATATAATATATAAAATATAAAGACGAAGTGATCTAAATGTAATTGCATACATCATAATGTCCTTTGACCGAGACCCTTGTATTCTGACCGAGATCTTCAATTTTAGCGTTGTCCTCTGACCGAGATTTTTTAGGGTCTCAGTCAGAGGACATTCTCAGGGTTTTTGGAGATTTTTAGAGGGTTGATTAATATAAATGAAATATCTCTTTTGCATAGATGTTAAGAGCATGGATCCCTCCTATGCCGCGAAATTTGATCGATTCCTGACAAAATTTCTGGTTTCAGCATCCATATGAAATTTTTGGGAATATTCAAACACTCTGGTCGAAAAAACGGATAGAAATATTTTTAATCAATATTGCTCACCTGTAACGTCACCAAACTGAATTTTCTTTACGGATTTATAAACTAGCACACTAGAGGATTCGTTTGGTGCAAAACGTTTGATGGAAAAATCAATATTCTTCGAGAAAATGCACCTCGGTCAGAGGACAGAAAACGTCTCAGTTAGAGGACATGTTTTTCATTGGATAACGGAAACCCAGTGAGAATTCAATGATTAATATTAATTACAATATTTAAAATTAGACCGTCTTAAAGAGCTGATCTTCTTCTTTCAGATGATATAAATATTAGTGGGTGTATTTGAATGTAGCTGATCGAAAATCCATGTTGAAGTGAGAACACTGTAACTTTGGACATGCTTTTTTGGTCTCTTTTCAGCAAAAAACGGCAACTTGTGAAGAAGGTCTTGGCTTTGTGACTTTCTAAAAACCATCCCATAATAGATGAGATCCTGACGGTTTGATTAAAAGAAACTTTTGAAATCGGTTCAGAAATATGAATTTTACAAATCAAAGACACATTTTCGTCAAGTGTTGTGGATTAAATTGGATCTACCCATACATGTTAGTAAATGTTCATTCATTTTGATGATAAGTTTCATGCTGCTTATATTATAGGAGGTCCACGGCACTAGTATATAAACACAGGAATAATTTGCAAAATTTAGCTTCTCAAAAAGTGATCAAGTATATTTTAAACCGCAGGAACGCAATATCTCCGTAAAAACTAAATCTTTTGACATAAAAGTTTTCACTATGCTGACTTATTTTTGAGTGGAACCTGTGCCTACACTATATTTATTCCATTCTCTTGAGCCCATTACTTCATATCTTTCACAACCATCTGCTGTTATAGATCAAGGTCTCTGTTAATGCCGAAATACATGTATAAAAAAGGCCTACATGTACTGATTTAATGGGATATTCGTATTTCGTCGCAGATTTGCCTATACAAATTTTACTCAGATACTGTAGGCCCTAATTGCATGCAAACTCCCGAAAAATCATTTATAAAAATCAATTCACGTCTGAAAATCATGAACATAGTTGTAGAAGAGCAATAAGTTTTCCCATGGAAAGCACTAATCATTTTTAAAAACGCAGCTTTGAGTTGACATCGACTTGGAGTATTGTCCAACACAACTAACACAGACATATCCCTGTTAACATAAATGGATGATTGATAACCTTCACTTTTAAGATTTTCAGAGGTATTTGATATGTGGGCAATGGGCATGAGAATACTTGTTCTTTGTCTTCAAAAGTTGACCTATGATGTCTCAACAAGTAATTCAACGCAAAATAAATTTTCATTTGCTAACTGAATGTTAAACGAAAAATCTTGTTTCGAATAATCAAGATCTCAGCACTGATATCTCGAAATCTCGAGATTGAATTCGAGATAGAAAACTCTGACTTCAGAGTCACTAGCAGCGTGCATAGGATCTAGACATCCGATAACTCGATTTATCAGTGGAGGTATTGAACAACATTTATAAAAGGATCTGTCCATAGCATTCAGTCTCCACAGCTGTGTCATGGCCTGTTGTCATTTATAGACATTGAAGACATTTTTCTCTTGTATTCAGTAATTTCATATGTTTTACCGGAAATGTTCTATATTAATTCAGATAACTTGACAGCTCGCGTGAACAGCTGAATTATAACTGTCGTAAAATCAGCATATGAAAAATGACATAAGCAATAATGCAGCACAACAAATGATGTATTGAAGGTAATTTTACAAATCAAATTGCAAATATAATAGTATGTTTCTTCCAGATCAATTTTCGCACGAGTCAGTTCAAAGACAAGGTCACAGAAAGTCATTATCTTTTAGTACACTTTCTTGCGTCCAATCAGCAATTGACATTCCGTTAAGTTCAAATAAATAGGTCTACATTAAGAAATTTCAAATTTAGCAAGAAAGCATTTTGAAGTTGTGACTTTGAAATGCATTCAACGACTTGAAAGGACGAATGACTCTGAGTGTTCAGCTTTGATGAATGTATAACAGTATGCCTGTATATAGACCTATGTCTGGACAACGACAACAAAGTCAAGAAATTAGATAATGGTTCGCCTGAATGAAAATCAGGGATTCAAATTCGGAGTTCTAAAAGTCGAATATGGTCTTCTCGAGAATTTCTGAAGATCCGGAATCCCGATGTGCCTATATGATGATACTCAAGAACTGTTTCAAAATATTGTAGAAATATATGGCGGTCACTGCATCATCTATCAAATTATTCTTACTTTTCTTATCATTTCAAATAATACTGAATTAACCAATAATAAGGTGAAATCAAAAGCTTGAAAAATTATCGCGGTCAGGTTTAAGTTATTCAATAATGTGAGCTATATCCTTCCTCACTTTCTCTCTCCATTCTATCGCGATTCTCTCCATGGAACATTTTACCCTTAGCCGACGGCCGCATTCAGACACGAATTCAAAACCATTCACTCCTCTCTCGAGTTTGCCAGAACGAGATATTGACTATGATGACATGTGACGCGTGGCGCAGCCTTGCGTAGATGTGACAAATTAAAATCAAATTGAAAGTGACATTTCCAGAGCGAGAATGGCGGTCGATGACGTTGTCATGACGAACTGACGGCGGTGTCGCTATTCAAACTGTTTTCTGTTGTTATCTAAAATTGTGGAGTTAATTTGAGTGATAAATTTTCTTTTCAGTTGGCAGTTTGTTTCAAATTCTGCTGTTCTTTACTTCTTTATAATATGGAGAGTTTTTATTTTAACCATTAATCTTTTGTATTTCGAAGCCAATCCAAATGTATTTCTGCCAATTCCATAATGTCGGTACAAGTTTGACTGCTGTTTATGAATGGTCCGCGAGGAATCTTCAACTGGTCAGGGATTATTCTTGCCTTCGAACAATTCAATACACTTACATCTTTATACATATAGCCTACACTCTTATGATCAGCGTAGCGTCTTTACTGTTCCTCAACGTAGGACAATTGAATCTTTTCAGAAAATAGGAAATTCAAAAGATACATGAAACAAGGTGACAGAAGGTAGAAAAAATTGCAATGTCTCTCAACGTATGCGCATAACAAAAACAATCTGCAGCTGAATATAGCTAAGTGCAGTGTATTTGCTTACAAGGACAGTGGACACAGTCTTTATTTCTTTGCGATTTCTATGGATTACAAAAGTTGATTGTAACTTTATTGCTCTATTTCAATTAATGAATTGAAATTGGAATCACTGAGCAATCAATTAATGTTTGATAATCCTTGGCATCCCTTGTCATACGTACTTCAGATATCAATATGATCGACAGGAAGATCAAGCGATACTGTTGAAGTGAATGAAAATTAGAGACTTCCATTACAATTATGAGGTTTCAAATTCTGCGGTCTCAGATTCGACTGTTTTAGAGGCGGCTTTTCCATAAGCCGCATCCGCATCTACAATTTTGCTGCCATATGAATGCCGTCTCACAAAGTGAGCGGAAAAAGAACTGATTTTTTTCTAGTGAACTATGAGCGATGAACTGAACGGCTATGGCGCAAATTCAAAGTGAACGGCGAACTGAGTGAACGAAGAATGCGTCAAATGAACAAGGAACTACATGTATAGGGAACTAATAAAATTGGCTTGTTCAAATGCACTGGTTTCCACCACACATGGATGAAGTCCCGGTTCATCACATCCACTCGTACCATGAAACCAACTTCACTTGAAATTTCATTGCCTATATATCATTGACCATCCCCATCCTACACCTCGTGTCATCATTTTGTCGCAAGTATTGAAATGTGCTATAAAGAAGTATGCTTACATTTGGGGAAATTTCAAATAGAAATATGAATTTGAATATTTTGTTATCAAGATGCTCACTACAGCTCACAAAATTTTCTTATGGCGCAAAAAAAACAAACTTTGTCGGAGGAATAGAAAAAATGTGATTCTCTTGATGCATCCTGGCGGTATAATTATTTCGGGATATATCCCGCGCATTCCCTCAATCATGATCAATCTGCATGACAACCTTACTTAATATTGCTTAGCCTTGCTTTGAATACCTGGGTGTATCTCAGGTAACTCTACCCTTACTGATTAACGTCACAATTAAAAATTTTCCAAATTCGAAACATCAAACTTCTATCCTAATCGTTATTGCATTGCTAGATAGATCTTAAAAAAATGAAACATTAAGACTTAGAATGTTCACATCTATATTCATCCCCTATTGCTTGTCCAACTCCATCCTATTCATACTTTGGTTAATTATGTAAAAATTCTTTCCATTAACCTTGTACAAGCGTTGCAGATGAAAAACACGCACATGCTGTCATCAACCAAATTATCACACGAATGAAGATAAAGACACCGTTGACACATCCGCCTTTCCAATCGGTCATTCCGTAGAGAATATCAATTAACACTCTGTGTGATGATATAAGCCGTATCTTGAACAAGAAAACAGACTCTCCCAGCACTAATTGCCTCATAGAGTGATAAAAATGTAGGATGAAAAGAGGCGCGTGAACATCGTGTCTAACATTTTCAATCTTCTTTGTATGCTCATCCAGTCACCAGTCCATCATTGTGTCTTCGACATATTATGTCTTCGAGCGAGGTTCGAAAAGATATTTTAGTTCTTGACATGGAAACTTATGATACTTGCGAAAAAGTGTCAATCTGACGGTCTTATGATTCATCCATACACTTTTTCTTTTCAAATTTTCTGACAATTGATTAGATAAATCGGCATTTTGGCTAATGCCACGTACTATCAGACAAATTTCTGCCCTTTGTCTCATCGCATGGACTAATGTGCAACTTATTGCTACATTAAATGCATATCATACAACTTATGAATAGTATACAACCTTTTACAAAAGTTGCATGGCTTGCTTTAGGTGTTCAATGCCAGTAAAATAATTATCGGAAAATGAAATTTTATTTTTGGGTAGTTTGCTGACTTTTTAATTTGTGCAACCATTTATTGAAAACATATAAATGTTATATAAAAACATTATAATTGTAAATATTTATTGAAATAATATTTACAATTTAGATATTAATTATTTTAACACTACATATTTCATTATGCAATATGCAGATTTCAGAAATGCTTTGTACTTGGAATTAAAACATAAAAAAGACATTGGAATTTGACAAATCATTCCTACTATGTCACTTAAGATTCAGAGCTCGTCAATTTGCACTTTAAACTGAAAGGCAAGAAACCAAAGTTTGACTCCTTTTTATTATTAATAAATATTGAATAGTATTTTAATTTTCATAATTTTTACAAAATATACTTTATTTTGTGGTATGCAGTACAATAATGAATTAAACTTGACAACTGATTTTTATTTGACAAATCATTCCTAATATATCATCAAAAAATGATTCCCCTTAACTCAGTTTATAAATAAATAAGGCCACTAAATTCATTTTGATAAAATCAAAAACTAATTCTTGCACAATGCAATGCATTTCGTCCACTCTTATTCAAGTGCAAACATGGGCTAAACATAAAATACAAAATCTGAAATCATATACTTCTACAGTAATAAATCTATGAATGAAATTGAGAGCATGCAAACCTATAATCTAGTAGACTTAATAGATATGAACTAATAACAATTGAGTAAATAACCTAGATATTGTAGAAGAAGCAAAGGTAAGTAAAGGGTGGAAATAAAATCTTTTTGCGAACACAGGTCGGGATTCTCGCGCAGAATGACGAGAGACTCTGTGATTCCTAATGTGTGTTTGCTGTTGATGTGGTACTTAATGCTAAAATTATTAAAAGCAGTTTGTCTCTCGTTGTTACAGACTTGCAAATGTCTTGTGATGCTGCTAGCTGAAATTTGCAGCGGACCTGTAGAAGCAAGTACGTTGGGAAGACGATAAGATGTCTGAATGAGAGAGTTTCAGAACATCTTCAAAAGTGGTTAGCCAACCCTTTAAAGTGTCCGCCAAGGTCCGCTGCAATTCCAGCTAGCAGCATCACAAGACATTTGCAAGTCTGTAACAACGAGAGACAAACTGCTTTTAATAATTTTAGCATTAAGTACCACATCAACAACAAGCACACATTAGGAATCACAGAGTCTCTCGTCATTCTGCGCGAGAATCCCGACCTGTGTTTGCAAAAAGATTTTATTTCCACCCTTTACTTACCTTGGTAGCTTTATTCTCTGTTTTGCTTCTTCTACAATATCTAGGTTATTTACTCAATTGTTATTAGTTCATATCTATTAAGTCTACTAGATTATAGGTTTGCATGCTCTCAATTTCATTCATAGATTTATTACTGTAGAAGTATATGATTTCAGATTTTGTATTTTATGGTTAGTCCATGTTTGCACTTAAATAAGAGTGGACGAAATGCATTGCATTGTGCAAGAATTAGTTTTTAATTTTATCCTCATGTATCACTCAAGATTCAGAACTCAGTCTATTTGCACTATTATTGAAAGCCAAGACACGAAACCAAAGTTCAATGCCTTCATATTTTTAGACGTCAAAATTTCGTGCAATCAGAGTTCAGTGTCTAGGTTTGGTTTGGCACCTAACTTGAAGAGAATTTTGTGTCCTATGACGGTTCAAGCAGGAACGTCGTCTAGATTTTTCGGAAGGAGAGGGCGGTCCTGGAAAAACAGTATCATGACAAGTGCATGATGTGCATCCTTCCGCTTTGCTTCTTACATTTATTACACACAAACAAAAATTTTGCGAAGACCGTTTTATTCCCTTGTTCTACAGGCGTCTATGTTGATAATTCAGGGAATCAGCGACCTTTGAACTCGCGAGCGATGTCTGCTTCCTCGTTTATTTTATATGTAAATTTAAACATCTCAAAAATAATTACTAAAATGAAAAAAATAAGAGATCACTTGCCACTCATGTTCAGATCAATGATATTATGAAATGTCCGTAAAATGGCCACAGTGCTGTTCTGCACTGTAATTTATGTCGAAGTGGAAGGAGGCCGCACCTCTGCCCCGTCCCTGACGACGCCCGTGAATTCAAGTAGGCCTAAGTTACATCTTGCATGGTGCAGAAATGGGAAGAAAACAGGCTGGCCTAAGTGTCGATAAGTAATAGACTTAGATTACAGGCTTATACTTTTGATCAAATTCAGTGCAACTTGTCAGAAAAATGATGTCTACCAATTTCAAATCAAGAATGCGCATAAGACTGAATAGATCTGAAGCGGACTGATCGTATTCCCTAACTCTTCGGTAAAGTCATCATGACCTCATTTATGTATCCAAAACAGGTTTACGTAAACACAATCGTTATTAAATTTTGTTAAAGTCTGGCTGATATGACGGGAGGAATAACTCTATTCTCTCCCTCTCTACCGTTTCGACCTTTCCTCGCTGATTATCCGCTCATCTTTGCTCGCTGTGGATTGTTGTGGTAATGGGAGAGTCCATTATGACGAGATAGACGTTGTTTATGACAGAGTCAGAGGGAGGGGAGTGGAATTAGAATGGATGGGATTTGTCTGCAGATTCACCTGGCGGCAGTTTGGAGCTCCCGGAAGCCGCTATCCTTCGGAAATGATGCGGAAAACGAGGCTGGAGCGACGAAAGGAAACGGCGCTGCTCTGTGTTGGCAGAGAAATATGAAGATGAATTGTCTGCGCTGTGATTTCTCTTTTGCATACGATTTTAGAGCGCAGAATGGTTTAGCATTTAAATAAGAGGAGTGTATATGCATGCACCATCACACCACTATGATGAGATATTGAAATCATGCGGGTTAAACAAGTAAATTCTAAAGTGATGTTTCTAAATGGAATTTTGAATTGACACAGGCCGATATTTGGACTGTGATTCACAGATAGTATAATAACTGAGAGTGTGTTAGAGAAAACTCCCCAAGTTTAGGTCGATGCTTTCTTGAAAGTTAAGTACAAAGTTAAAACAGGTCAGACGGGCCTTCGGCGTCCAGCGCCTTCGAAACGGTCGATGGTAACAGACGGGATGCAACTGTGTGAAGTATTTATGTGAAGATATGAGTTCTGTTAAGAAGTGTGTTGGCGGTTTGCATGATTATCGAATTGTGAAGAGAGATTGTAGTCTGGAAGTTCGTGTTTCCTGTTGATCTGTGGTTTAAGCTGTGTTATTGCTTTGGCCTCTGCTATTGTTGTGTCTCGAGTGTTGTGCAGTTTGCGAATAAGACCGACCTGAAAATTACCGATGCCGCCTATCCCTCCATGCTTATCTTGCAAGTGGTTATAAAGAGCACTACTATTACTTTTATTATCAATCGCCTTCCTATGCTCTTGGTGCCTAGTTTTTAGCATGCGGGCAGTTTTTCCTATATAAAATTCTCCGCATTGAACACACGTGTATTGATATACGACGTATCTGTCTCGGCACGAGTACTTATTGTTCTTAAAATCACTGCAAATATTACAAGAGCATGATTTTTCTTTCTTATTATTATTATTAAGGTAGTTGGCCGATTGATAACCATACTCATTAATCAAACGTACCGGTAAATCATATTTTTTAATAAGTTTATTTATTTTGCGATTACACCGGTCATTAACGTAGGGCACTTTAAATTGAAAATTATTTTCTTTACTTATGCTATTTCTTTTATTTGATTTTTTTGTCTTAGTACTTATTTCGCGCTCCTTTTCGGTGTATTGATTTTGTTCTAGAATTCGGTCAAACTCTGCTAAGTTCTCCTTCCTAATTTCTGGATCATTTGATCGTTGAGATATAGTATGTGCACTACTCTTTATATAATTTGATTTAATGTGTCTCGGAAGAAAAGAATCTTTTCTCAAAGCTATGTTGGAGTGGCATTCTTTATGATACCAAGAGTATTTAATTTCATTATCTATCTTTATCCTGATATCTAAAAAATTCAGCCATTCACTAGGTTTAGGTGCTTCAAGAGTAAACTTGATATTGGGATTTATTGAATTAAAGACGTTCAATATTTGGTTAAATTTATTTTCGTCGTAATCTAAAGGACCAAGTATTATGTCGTCAATATACCGCTTATATATTGTGGGGTCAAAACCCAACATCCCCAACGCCTTCGATTCGATAGTATGGAGAAATATAATTGCGAACGGTGGCGCAAAGTGGCAGCCCATTGGTACACCTTTAATTTGTTTATAAGTCTTGCCGTTGTACTCAATCTCATAGTTATAGCAAATAAACGTCATTAATTTTTCAATGTTTTCTACACTTATGCCAAAACTGTCAATCCTATCCCAGTGCTTTCTTAGATGTTTCATATTATACTCAATACCGGTTTCTAACGGAATACTAGGATACAAACTTTGTACGTCCAATGAAATAAAAACTTTGTTATCTAAATTACAAGTATGCAAATTGTTTAACATATTAATTAACTCTTCAGTTTTTACTAAATTGGCAGGAACTAAAGGTAATGTCTGTGACAGTATTCGAGAAACTACCCAGTCAATTTTTTCTATGGGCGTATTCCTTACTGAGGCAATCGGTCGAACCGGAAATCCTTCATCAGTCTTATCCTTGTGGTCTTTTATGAAAGAGAAGAATTTTGCTGGGTTTGTCCCAGTGCTTATTAATTTATCACTCTGATCGTGCAAGGAACTATTTTTAATAATACTCTTAATTAATTTGTTTGCTTGGTTTTCTATTGCTTGAGCTTTGCTTTTATTCATTACTTGATAAGTTGTGTTATCTTGAAGAATAATCTCATTCTTATTAGTTAAATCCTCCGAATTACAAACTACGAATCTGTTAGTTTTGTCAGACCGCACACATTGTAAATTAATTTTGCTTAAAAATTCCTTCGTCATTTTACAAGCTTTATTTACTTCTATAAATTCTTTACTTTTACGAAGTTTTGATGTCTCGCAATCTAAAATTTCTTTCAAGTCGTCACCGAAACGAATTAATTTGTTTTCTATAGCTTCATCCATTTTAGGTGGCAGGCGACAGGTATTCTTATCAAACGGTACATTCAGTACTTTAGGTCGGCTGTTCGAGTCAGTTTCAAACTTGCTGTTCCAGCGCATATTATATTTTAGGGTTTCAAAATTTAAAGAAATTTTTTCCCAAAACGTCTTATCTATGTTATTTGGTAATCTATACTTAGGTCCTTTATTTAATAAATCCCCGACGGCATCGGGAACCTCCAGGTAGGTCTCGTTCGCAAACTTGGTGTCTGTAGATGATTGTTTAATAATACTAGTAGTGTTTATGTTGAGTTTGTCGGGAAAACAAGGTTGCATCGCTCGTCTATTGACATACAAGTCACAAGGAAGAGGATAGTCAAGTCCACAGAGCCGCTGCCACTTTTTGCTGTGTCTCGCATACAGCATCCTTCCTTCTTTCTCCATCACTGTTCTTGTGTTGGTGAGGACGTATTCTAAGAACGATTTACGATTTTAAGAACAATAAGTACTCGTGCCGAGACAGATACGTCGTATATCAATACACGTGTGTTCAATGCGGAGAATTTTATATAGGAAAAACTGCCCGCATGCTAAAAACTAGGCACCAAGAGCATAGGAAGGCGATTGATAATAAAAGTAATAGTAGTGCTCTTTATAACCACTTGCAAGATAAGCATGGAGGGATAGGCGGCATCGGTAATTTTCAGGTCGGTCTTATTCGCAAACTGCACAACACTCGAGACACAACAATAGCAGAGGCCAAAGCAATAACACAGCTTAAACCACAGATCAACAGGAAACACGAACTTCCAGACTACAATCTCTCTTCACAATTCGATAATCATGCAAACCGCCAACACACTTCTTAACAGAACTCATATCTTCACATAAATACTTCACACAGTTGCATCCCGTCTGTTACCATCGACCGTTTCGAAGGCGCTGGACGCCGAAGGCCCGTCTGACCTGTTTTAACTTTGTACTTAACTTTCAAGAAAGCATCGACCTAAACTTGGGGAGTTTTCTCTAACACACTCTCATTAATCAAAATGATCTCCCGACGACTGGTCAACTATGAGTATAATAACTGCAGCGCCAGTAAATTAGTCAGTCCTCTATATTCTGAAAACCTCTGCGGGCCGCATACAGAATTCTCAGGAGGGGGAATTTCCAAGAATCTCTTTGCCGCCTGCATATCATATTTCTGCCTGCTCTTGAAGATGTCTGCCCTAAAAGTGCAATTATAAAATATGACAAATCACTTGTTGCCATCGGTCGGGATTCATCCATGAATATTAAAAAAACAATTTTCTGCGACTTCTAGCTGCATATTCCTAATATTTTGGCTTAGCCTTTATCAAGGGATACAGAAAAAGGAAATTACACTGAATGTCGATAAGAAAATTTAAACTAACCTATCTACGGAATGCAACCTAGAACCTTAGTAGAGCGTGGACATTGAGACATGCTCTAACAGAATTTTATTAAAAATATCATGGGTTGCTTGAGATATCAAATGGACAAAAAGAACTACTCTATAAAAAGGGAAAACTTAAAAATTAATGAATGGTTGAATTAATGAGATTAATGATACTACCGAGATGCTGTTTAATCTCATTAATACATTAATTTTTAAGCTTTCCCCTTTTATACATGTAGATTAGTTTTATTTTATCCTTTTGATATCTGAAGTAACCCATGATATTTTTATTAAAATTCTGTGTTTGCATGTCTCAATGTCCATGCTCTACTAAGGTTCTATGTTGCATTCCGTAGATAGGTTAGTTTAAATTTTCTAAACGGCATTCAGTGCAATTTCCTTTTTCTGTATCTCTTGATGAAGGCTAAGCCGAAATATTGGGAATGTATAGTTATACGATCGCAGAAAATTGTTTTTTTATTATTCTTGGATGGCAAATCTCATTTTGAGTGATTACATGAATGTTACATCATTACGCTATTCAGTCTACCAAGCTAGGAAGCACCTGGTATATATAGTGGAGACATAAACAAATGGATTTTTACGATGTTTGACCCTCCACAACTTGCAATGCGAATGTAGTTGTAGCGTAAGAATTGTCGATTTACTGATATTAGGTGACAATGTGCAAATTAAAAATTTTAAAAAAATTATTTGAATCCATGATGGATTCTAGCTATGAACAGGGTCAGTATGCCATAACTCTGACAAATCAATGTAATCTATATATAGCTCATTAGGAAACAGCTAAACAAATTTTGACACAAAGAATTCATGAAACTTTGAAATACTTTTGTCTGCAATTTTTCATTTTTTCTCGATAATATGCTTTTATTCAAATACACGAAGTCATAATTACTTGAAACATTTTCCGAAGTCATTCAGGTATTTAAACCTATCGAGAGATCCATTTAAGTTCAAGCACTTGATCTTCTGCAAGTAGAATCTTATTATAAGTGGCAGTTTAGCTAGTTGCTTTTGCCCGCCTTTCAAGCATTCTTGATCACTTTATTTTATATTTCTGTTAATACATCAACTACATAACAAGCAAAGATTTATGATCGACAGCAGTATGCACTCGTTTCAGCTATAACTTCAAATCAAAGCAAGTATGTAGAGAATGTTGGAATTTAAGAGACTTGTCGCCATTTCCATCAACTTTCAGCCTGTATTTAGCGGGTCACAATCGTCTTCCTGAGCTGAATCTCAACAGTTGTTCCATTCAATTTTGTCAATCTATCATTGCGATTTATGGGAAATATCAAACAAGCGTTTCATCGCACGGAGGATCCTGCGTTCATTGTAAAATATGCATGCAATTCACGTTTCAATCGTCAAGTGATTGATATAAACAGAAAACATATAATATTGCGATGATGTTACAGAACACATTGAAGTTATAATTTCCTTCCAAGCGAGGCAATAAATGAATTCACCATGCACAAGCATGACGATGAAGTTCTTCTTGATAAATGATAAATGGGGTGCTTGGGACCTGTACCAAACTCCCTCCCATTTTCTGGTGATAACTGTGATGAATTCAAACGCTATATTCCTCATAAGACTGAGTGGCGATGCATATTCACGCAATATGTGCTCTACTTATTTTAGTGACACCATGCAGTGAAGAAAAATCATTGTAATAAAATTATAGGGTGTTCTGTACACCTTCAATGAATTATAGAAAAGTTGATATTAGAAGAGTCTCCACAATTTAAGTAAACTTTCATTGCTATGTTTGCCGGAAACAATCTTTGCCGATACCCGCAACCAGTCATTCAGGGATTGGAAATTACTGATTAAATGAATTAAAATTTATTGAAGCATATTAATTGATTTTAATTGGTGACTTTGGGAGCCAATTCAATGCAATGGTTGCAATTAATTGACAGCCTCTTCTGCTTATTATCACAGCTAGGAGAGCACGGAGTTTAGGTTATTATTAGGCAGTCCTGATACTGTCTATCGGATGATGGAAGAAATATATGTATCTGTAGGCAGAGTTGGAAGTGGGTCGTGGGTCATGGGTCAGATGGGTCAAGTGGGTCACAAAATCGCGTGGGTCACGTGGGTCGTGGGTCATGTTTTTCCGAAAAGTTGGTGGGTCAGGTGGGTCGTGGGTCACATCTAGCGTGGGTCAGGTGGGTCGTGGGTCAGACTTCGTTGACCCACTTCCAACCAGTTTGACCCATGATAGATTTTACAAGCTCAAATACTGTAAACTTCATTTGTTCGTATTCTTATCATTCATGAAAAAAGATTGAGTCAGTGTCTCTGAAAGGGTTAATGGATGCACACAGTCAAAGTATGCAACACTAGGCCCTATTGACTTTCACAAGCCTCATGCAGTTTCGAAAGTGGGCGGAATTCACACAAATTAAAGGCTCGAAAACAATTGCTACTGTCTACTGAGAGATGTTGGTTGGTGGAGAGAAGCTGTTTGAGTACAATTGTGTAAGCTTGATTCTCGGTCGCTATGTCTGACGATACCCAATGATGTGTGACCTTGATTTCAGAGATACAGCTACTGAAGAAGTCAGGTATTCAGAGGTATTATTAATCTCGAAACTTTTCTTGCAATGCCAGCTGACCTTCGTTTTGTTTGTCTCGTTTAATTTTTTGGTATCTCGTAGAAAATGTCCTCTGGTAGAGATTAGAATGGTAAATCTCTTGTAAAGATTGATCAGAGCCTATTTATTTTCAAACTATGTAATTGATCAAAGTATCTTGATAATATGCATGCTTCACATCTAAAGTAAAAAGTATTTAGCCGATCAATCTATTTTCGCATCGTACATGTTCCATGCATCTCATATGCTCACTCGATGCATGATAATCTGAAATACGCTAATTCATACGACGTTCATTGATATAGACTTATCCCTTTCACACAGACTTATTACGGCAGAGCTCTGTGAGGAGATATTTCTTGACACTTCGTATCAATAAAAAGTTTCGTTTTGATATTTGATCTAGTATCAATAAAGATAGGAATATTTACATGATGTCGCTAGTGATTGTTATCACAACGTACTCGCACATGTAGCGCCACTCATATACATGTATATCAGTTCATCTATATGTACATTTTAAGCTAATTAAAGAAATATAATCTTGTCATCGTGCAATTTTCTATTCACGCGTTACGCATGCTTACTCCAATTGCTTTTCAATGAATGTCATTCTTACATCAAATATACAACTTTCTACTTAAATCTAACACTAGCGGAAGTAAACGAAATTTGAATCGATTGCCATCAGAAGCAACAAAATATTAGTTTGACGATTTTTCTCGGACAATTTTCACACATGTAGTATCCAACATAATAAATGCATGCATAAAGGATTTGGGCCTACTGCGGTCTTATTTTCCAACTTCATTTGATGCAGAAATGTAAAATTTGAAATTTAGTCTGTTGGGCCCTCAGCTTAACTAATAATTTCTCTATACGAGTTAAATAGGTAGCGCTAAAAAGGATAGTCAAGAGTTATAACAAGAAACAGAATCGTTTAAATTTTTTAGAACCTTAGGCATTTGTGGTGCATGAACTTGGATTATAAGATAATTTTGATGAAGTTACATGTCTATTTGTCATGTGACAAGCAGGGATGCAGAGTCCAATCATTTTGATAGGACTCCGACTCCGGGTGGCAAGTATATAAAGCCTAGCTTTTTGAAAAATTAACTGGTAACCTACATCATAGATCATTATAGGCTTACCTGAACCTATTTTTAGTTATCATTGCTGCATCAATTATCAATCATTTTTTATGAAAGTTTGTCAAATGTCGCTTTTAGTTGGATGCACGACTCGACTCCTCCCATCTTGTTGATGTGTACTGCACATGGTTATTCTCCAGTCTCTACCAGGCACGAAAATCCCCATCCTTCTTCAAAAATATGAGTACACTTTCGATTTTAATATGCGCTTTAGAGGAGCCATCACACACGATTAACGTGAAGGCAAGAGGAAATGTTCTCAAACAAACTAATATTTCATTTTTGTCTCTGATGTGACGTTTGGTGCGTAGGTGTGATCGAGGCTAGGAAGGCTTGTCTTCTCTACTAAATCACCGAGTGAAAAGACAATCCTTTTTTCACTATCACGGTTATCCCTCAACTATTATGATATATCCTGCGCTAGCCAACGTTCCGTTTACTTAACAAAGCAAGTCTCGTTCATTCACGTGTTTTCTATTTCGTCTCAGATCGTCGTATATTTAAATTGTTCAGTTACAAGCGTTAGTTAAACAAAAACATTCATTGTTATATGCGATACATCATTCTTCCCCCCTAAGAATTTATTGTCACATAACCACATTCAGTCACTGAATCCATAGCGAATAGGAGGATCACGCTTTCGACGAGGATTTCTGCGTGGAGTGTCGGTGATGTCAGGCTGAGTTAACACATTTGAGTCAGTGTTCGGTTGCACAAATGTTTGATCACGAGCTGAAGATTCTTCGCGCTCTCTCTCATCCTCGACCAGTCGCATTTGTAGTTGGTTCACATGTCGCTTGACCACGCCTCTATCAGTTTGTAGGATCCTCACCATTCTTCCTCTGCACTCGATTACAATGCCAGGTAACCATTTGGGTCCTTTGCCATAATTCTTGTAGTATACATGTGTACCTACCTGGAACTGACATTTTCTATTGGTGGGACAACTTTCTTCCGCCTTCCTTTGTTTTGATACGAGGGATAGCAGATTTTTCGGCTTTCTACCATGAAGGCTTTCAGCGGGAGATAGACCGTCCAGTCCAGGGTGTGGCATTGTGCGATACATGAATAGTACCTGTCTCGCTGTTTGCCACAGCTCATCTGCAGAAGGCTCAGCACTTGTGATACATTTCTTCATGTGCTGCTTGAACGTAGCAACAAACCTTTCAGCAAGGCCGTTGGATGGTGGATGTGCCACAGGAGACGTGATGTGCAGCATTCCCAATCGACTGCAGAAGTTCTCGAACTCCTCAGCTATGAATTGGCTCCCATTGTCCGTGATAATAGTATCACACAGTCCTTCGATTGCCAATACCTGTTCGAGCGCAGCAATTGTGTCTTTGGACGTAGTGTGTCCAATATTCATCATTGACAAGTAGGGAAATCTTGGGACCACACATGCGGAGGTTCAGGCCAACAAGTATAGCTTTGCGGCGGACTCACGGCGTTCTCTCTACATGCGGCGCATTTCCTACAAAATAGTTCGACATCGGAGTTTGCACTAGGCCACCAGACGTATTGTCGCAAAGTCTGCTTCATTCGTACGATGCCAAAGTGAGCAACATGCAGAGTCTTGAGGATGTCAATTCTCAGTGACTCAGGGATAACAACACGAACTCCTGCATCTGCTTGTAGCATGACTGCATTTTCATGAATAAACAAACTGTCTTTCAAATTCCAATAGCGCATAAGCTGCTGATCTCTCGGCCTTGTTCTAGGCCAGTCACTGTTTACGATGTGTCTCTTGACTTCTGTCAATGTCTTGTCCTTCTCTGTTTCCCGTATGACATCAGTCAAGTCAATAGGAGACTCGAACAAAGTGTTTTTTTATCAGATTGACAGTTTCTTCTTCTTCGAGAGTTTCGATCCTGTCAAAGTTTTCATCTGGGCCAACTGGCAGTCTACTCAAGCAATCTGCGTTTGAGTGTTGAGACGTAGGACGAAATCGGATCTCGAAGTCATAAGCACGCAGTTTCAAGGACCATCTTGTCAGTCTCTGTGCGGCCATTGTAGGAATATTTCTCTCAGGTGAAAATATTGCAGTTAGTGGCTTATTGTCCAATTGCAATGTAAATTTTCGTCCGAAAATGAATTTATGAAACTTCGTCACGCCAAATATCACTCCAAGTCCCTCTCTATCCAATTGTGAGTAGCGCTTCTGAGCTGCAGTCAGTGTCTTGCTTGCAAAGGCGATTGGCTTTTCCTCACCGTCTTCGATCTGTGACAGTACAGCACCCGTTCCGTATGGCGAAGCATCAGTTGCCAAAACAAGTTGCTTTGAAGGATCATAGTGCGTTAAACTCACAGCTTCGGCGATGATTTGCTTGAGTTCCTGAAACGCCTTTTCTTCCTTCTCTTTCCATTGAAACTTGACATTCCTCTGCAATAATGCATATAGAGGTGCTGCTTTGGAAGCCATTTGAGGGATGAAAGCAGAATAATATCCGACTTTACCCAAGAAAGCCTTGACTTCATCACACGAGGATGGTCTTGGAAGCGATGTTACTGCTGTTATTGCCGATGGAGAAGGTCGACGTCCTTGTGAAGAAAATTCGAAGCCCAGATACTCGCATTTCGGTTGCACCCAAGAACATTTTTCAGGTCTAATGCGAAATCCAAAATCTGATAATGCAGCTATCACGCGTTCAAAGTTTTCCCAATGTTCCGTTTCGTCTCGACCAGTGACAATAATATCATCCAAGAATGCGGCAGTTCCTGGCAGTGAATTGATCATTTGATCCATTATTTGCTGAAAAATTGATGGTGCTGATGATATCCCAAAGGGCATGCGATGATATTTGAAGATACCGAATGGCGTATTTATGACGCATATCTTCTTTGACTCTTCATCTAGCTCTACTTGAAAGTAAGCATCAGACATGTCGAGTGTTGTGAAGAACTTGCCATCGCTGATCTTTCCGCACAAATCGTCAATATGAGGTAGCGGATGCTGTTGTGTATTTGATTGTCGATTCACATCGATGAAGTCACCACACACACAAAGCTTGCCGTTTGGCTTGGAGACGACAACTATGGGAACAGCCCAATCACTATATGCAATCTTCTCGATAATCCCTTGTCCCTCGAGACGGTTTAATTCTTCTTGCAAAGCTTGCTTTTGGGAAAACGGTATAGGCCTTGCTTTTCGAAACACAGGTGTAGCATCATTCTTCAGTTGTATGTGCGCCTTCATTTTCGAGCACAGTCCCAGACCTGACTGGAAAACCGAAGAATACCGAAGCATCATCTTGTCTAACTTCCGTTTCTTGTCATTTTCCGAAACATAGAAGACTGATGTTTCACTCGGTGAACTGTCAAGAGAGGACAGTCCATGCTGTGTCATGCCGAATTCATCTGACCAGGGCAGACCCAACAAGTTTGCATACTTTCTCTCGTTAAGAACGAACAGAGGCAACACTTTAGTTGTCTGGCCTACTTGCACTGTGACCGTACATTTCCCTTTAACAGACAGGTTGTGACCATCGTAAGTTCTCAGAATAGCGGATGTTGCAGTGATAACAGGTGATCCGATTGATTCGTATCCATCCAGTCCAACCATAGAGCATGTAGCGCCGGTATCCCACTGAAAGTACATTTGCTTTCCATTGACTGTTGCAGCAATGAAGATTTGATTCTTCTTCCTTTGCACTTGCTCAACAACCGCGCTCACATAGTGAACTTCGAGCTCAGCCTCACTTATCTGGTTTGCATTGCTGGTACCCTTTGACTGACTACGACACACGGAAGCGAAGTGATTTTTTCTATTGCATTTTCTGCATATTTGATTATTAGCAGGACAGTCTTTCCTCTCGTGCTTGACATAGCACCCAGGACAACCTTTGCTGAGACTAAAACGCTGTTGGCTTTGACCACTAACTTTGCGAGCTGTATTCGTCCCTTGTTGAAATTGCAAGCTGCGTCGATTTGCTGCACTTTTGCCTCTCTTGCCTTTGTTGTAGTAAGGTGCGATTCGATTCACCGTAGCAGCAGTAGCACAATCTGAACTTACATCGGCGCCTTGCACAACTTGCACCGACCTACATGTCTGTAGGTACGACTGTGCTTTCTGTATCACTGTGTCTACAGTAAGCTTCGAGTCTTGTAAACACTGCCGTCGAACCTCAGCATGAGGAGTGCGTCGAATAATGACGTCAATAATCATGTCATCAATGTAAGATGCGGAACAACCAGCCTTTGGGCAGGCGAATTCACAATCCGCACCCAGACCTCGCAATGTAGCGACCCAATCCGCGTGTGAAGAACACCATCAGTCCTCATTAAGACTACTTCAATTAATAATTTAAATTAGTAAGCATTATATTCTATTATAAATGGTTGCTGGGATGATTTTCATCATCGTATGAGAATTGCAGTCTATATCATTACCGTATTTTGAGAATCAAAAGACAACGAAATTGCGTGTTGGAATTTCACTTAAGAAAAAGCTTTAACTCTCTGGAGGGAGTCACTGACTATTTTCCTGATTCATCTTTGGAATTTCTTTTCAGTGATGGAAAATTGTGATCCCTCGTGGGACATGTCAATGCAAAGAGGCAGGCAGACGGCTTCTATCATCAGCTAATGAAGTTGTCAGCCATACATCGACTTTAAATGTCTTGTCGAGCTTTCCACATAATGACAGATGTAAAGATTACTAAAAGATTGAATAGAAACTAAGACTGAGAAGAGCGACATTAAGAAAATGAGAATTTAAAAGAAATGTGGATTTGAAACCGACGAGTTCCCTATCGATTTTTCCTGCACATCGGAAACAAGACTTGGGGAAATCTAAGTAATTCTGAACGGAATGAATTTTGAAGAAAAAATAGTCCGTATTCTATTCTGCGTAATACACTGAAAACCGCACGCTCCCAATGCTACAACAGTGTAGACCGTAGACCGACAATTATCCTGCAAAATTACTGACAAAATCAGCCGACGATTGCCACCTCCAATATCCTGCGATATCCGACGAATTTGTAGGTTCTCCATCGGCATCGAAACAGATGCTTTGTATGCAAATTAACTAAACAAAAACTGTTTAATATTGATTGATTTTTTCGATTAGTGATTGCTTGACTTTTGGGAAATCTGTATTATTGTGTGTCAAAACCATGATCTATTTTGACATAATTCAATCAATTCACTACATTTTTGATCAAATTTAAGCTATAATTCATTGCTATTCATTTTGTCGCTTTTTGTCAGATATTGTAGGTGTTCAGTGGCAATCATCCTACAAGAACTAACAATGACCGACAAAATAGATTTTGTAGGATAAATGTCTGTCAATTGTCAGTCAACGGTTTACAGTGAACCTATTGTTCTAACGATTGTGAGCTTCGAGTTGCTGCAGAACAGTAGGAGTGGAGGTGCTAAATTCTGCGGATTAACCTCTACACTGTAAACCGCACGCTCTTAAAGTAAGCTGAAGAAACGCAGAATGCAAGCCATTAATCAAGAACACAAGAGGACCCCGAATGTTAGTAAGCATCTGGAGCAACAGTAGGCTTCGGAATCTCAATCACCTCAATATTACTACCTACAACGTAGCGTGAAGGATTCACAGACCATTAGCGGCTAATCCGTGGAATTTAGGTAAACTGTAAACAAGTCATAAACAAGTCGAATCAATGAAAATCGTAAACAAGTCAAAACTTCTCTAATACACGACAAATATAGAAGAAACTTTGCATCATAACAGGAAAGGGACTCAGCACATCCCAGAGGCATCCAAAATTAATGGAATATCTTCTTTGAAATAGCTAGCAAAAGTTAATGAGAAAAAAATGACAAATCTCAACCTAAACAAGTCAGAGACATCTCAATACACACTCAATCGACCTAAACCACTCATGCTATACCTAAAATTACCTGCTCTTCACGATGGAGCAATTATATCCTGCTCACAAACCTATCCACACTCACCAGGGACCACTAAGTCCCGAAAAATCAACATAAAGCTCACATACATGTCCTAAACAAGTCAGAGACATCTCAATACACACTCAATCGACCCAAACCACTCATGCTATACCTAAAATTACCTGCTCTTCATGATGGAGCAATTATATCCCGCTCACAAACCTATCCACACTCACCAGGGACCACTAAGTCCCGAAAAATCAACATAAAGCTCACATACATGTCCTAAACAAGTCAGAGACATCTCAATACACACTCAATCGACCTAAACAACTCATGCTATACCTAAAATTACTTGCTCTTCACGATGGAGCAATTATATCCCGCTCACAAACCTATCCACACTCACCAGGGACCACTAAGTCCCGAAAAATCAACATAAAGCTCACATACATGTCCTAAACAAGTCAGAGACATCTCAATACACACTCAATCGACCTAAACAACTCATGCTATAGCTAAAATTACTTGCCCTTCACGATGGAGCAATTATATCCCGCTCACAAACCTATCCACACTCACCAGGGGCCACTAAGTCCCGAAAAATCAACATAAAGCTCACATACATGTCCTAAACAAGTCAGAGACATCTCAATACACACTCAATCGACCTAAACAACTCATGCTATACCTAAAATTACCTGCTCTTTACAATGAAGCAATTATATCCCGCTCACAAACCTATCCACACTCACCAGGGGCCACTAAGTCCCGAAAAATCAACATAAAGCTCACATACATGTCCTAAACAAGTCAGAGACATCTCAATACACACTCAATCGACCTAAACAACTCATGCTATAGCTAAAATTACTTGCTCTTCGCGATGGAGCAATTATATCCCGCTCACAAACCTATCCACACTCACCAGGGACCACTAAGTCCCGAAAAATCAACATAAAGCTCACATACATGTCCTAAACAAGTCAGAGACATCTCAATACACACTCAATCGACCTAAACAACTCATGCTATACCTAAAATTACCTGCTCTTCACGATGGAGCAATTATATCCCGCTCACAAACCTATCCACACTCACCAGGGACCACTAAGTCCCGAAAAATCAACATAAAGCTCACATACATGTCCTAAACAAGTCAGAGACATCTCAATACACACTCAATCGACCTAAACAACTCATGCTATACCTAAAATTACCTGCTCTTCACGATGGAGCAATTATATCTGTGATGGGAAGAAGTCCGTTCCACGACAACGAAAAATTCAGAAAAATTGGTATTTTTTGAAAAACGCCTAAATTTAAGAATTTTGGTCATTTTTTTAGGTTATGAAGACCTAGATTCGTAAATTTAGGCGTTTTTAAAAATGCCCAATTTTTCAAATTTTTCAAAATCTCAAATTTGAGAATTACAATTTTTACCTTGAAAATCATGACCGTTCCAGGACACGGAAAAATCATAAAAGTTAAGAATCTCAAATTTGAGATTATGATTATTTTCTTGCTCAGATCATGACCGTTCCAGGACACCGAAAATCATAAAAGTTAAGAATCTAAAATTTGAGATTATGATTATTTTCTCCTGAAAATCATGACCGTTCCAGGACACCGAAAATCATAAAAGTTAAGAATCTCAAATTTGAGATTATGATTATTTTCTTGCTCAGATCATGACCGTTCCAGGATACCGAAAATCATGAAAGTTAAGAATCTGAAATTTGAGATTATGATTATTTTCTCCTGAAAATCATGACCGTTCCAGGACACAACATCAGAAAAATTGGTAATTTTAGGAGTAGTTAAAATAACCCCAATTAACCCTAAATTTATAAATTTTTAATCATTTTTATGTCTAAACCAGGTTAAGAACCCTCTAATTCATATTCAAAAGTGGAAGAAACCTCAACGGGGACGGCGACGACGAAAATGGACGAAACCCCGAGAATATATCCTTCGTTATCATAATTAAAAATAACTGAATTGAACATCGAAAAGATGAATAAAGAAAAACACAAAGATAGAGTATGTTATATGAAAAACAAGGAAACGCAATTATTATTAAGATTAGAGCATTATGATAAATTAAGAAAGAGATGGTCTAAAGTTAAGAATGTAACACAAGGAATTGGCATATTCTTAACAATAAGTTTAGGAGTATTTACAATTGTTATATCTTCAGGTGTTTTAGTAATTCCAGTAGTTGCTACTGCTCTGTGAAACAATGAGATTTTAATTGTACGTTAGCCAAGTTGTTTTAATTCTTGCCAGTGCGTCAGCACATCCACATGACGTCAAGACATCTGCCAGCTGTACTGTTTCATTTCTCTCTCTTCTGTCATTGTATTGTGTGCTCATATTGTTGTGATATTATTTCAATCAACACTTATCATCTGCTTGCTCTCATCGTTCCACTATCTTTAATTACGTTATTCTTATATTTTGAACATAGGGATTTGTACTAATTTATCTGTCAATCATGAGTCAAGCAGTCGTTGAACAACAAGCTAACATAGCAACGGTACTTCCCCAGTTCTTCAAAAATATTGCGGAGTCGTTCATTCCATCGGAGAAACATTCTGAATACTTTTCGTATATAGACCAGCAAGTGAAGAAAGCGCCTCTACTCTTCAATCCTGACGTTATACGTTCTGCTCGAAAAGCATACAAAGAACAACAGAAAATCGCAGCCAAAGCAAAGAAGGAGGCAGCACTTCCTTTCAGAATCGAAACATTTACAAAACAGTTGAAAGTGTTGTTCAGCGTCATACATTCATCGATTCATTGGAATATTTTAAAGAACCGGCGAGGGACATTTCAACGTCAGTGAATTCTTTCAAACAACACTTATATTACGAAAACCAAAGCCATCTTTTGAGTGTCACATGTAAAATTTTTATTGGAAAACACGCCAATCATTTATTATCCTTGTGTGAGAATAATAAAGGAGATTTCACATATCTCTTAAAGCATAACAATATTAACTATTCACGAACTGAATTGAGCTTCACAATGAAATTGGCAAAACTGGCAGATAAATTTCAGACTCTTTGTAGAGTCTCGCTTCCTATACGACTGTTAAAAACTAATCTTTCAATCTTAGAGCAGTGTCTTTCACATTATGAGTGTTTTTGGAATAATTCATTATTCAACCCTTCTGTCATTAATCATCTTCATTATGTTGTTATATGACGTCATTTTTCTCTCATCCAATGAAACCTTGTCCACGCGTGGACAGAAATTTGTAATATTATAGTTAGTAGACGATTGTTATAAAGAAGTTGGATAGTAGTAGCTGAATTTATTTTATGTTACTGTAGAACGAAAATTCGTAATATACATATTCGTGCAATATTTGTAGACTTGTGCAGATGCATTTTGGAAATATACATATACCCAAATTGAAATATCCATGTGCTGTTTTTAATTTCACATTTACGGGAATATAATAGAAACAATTTATTTTATGAAAAATGACAAGTCTGACTGAGTTCTTAAAAATATATGGCAAACAAACCACGACAAATTTCGACCTAAAGAAAATCGCTAATCGATTAGGAATAAAGAACTTTCATATCCTAATGAGAGACGAATTACAGTTGATCAAAAATAAGCCAACTGTAAATTTCATAACAAATCTCCACACGTCAGATCAAAAAGGAGTACATTGGTCAGCGGGACAAAGAAATAAAAACGGTTCTAATTATTATTTTGACTCATATGGATTGCCTCCAACAAGTGAAGTCAAAGAATTACTTGGAAATGGAACATACAATACTTTTCAAATTCAAACACCAGGAACTACTTATTGTGGACGATTATGTCTATATGTTTTGAACAAATTGCAAAAAGGAGTACCATTTCTTGATACTATGTTAGAATTGAATATGGGAATTTAATTCCCGAAAAACGTTAGTTCCAATGATAATGATAATTAAAAATCACTTCTTTGTAATTCGTTTTCATAAAATCTGCCAGTGATTTCCTGATCATCTAAATCTTTGATTTCGTAAGTAATCGGATAAGTTTGATTTATTTTACAAACTTCAAATATTTCTTTAGTCCAATAGCCAACAAAGCCTGTTTCAAATTCATTCTTATACTTAAATATCCTTACTCTATCTCCAATCTTAAATTTCGGCTTACGTTTCTGTAAATTCGGATTACTCTCATTCGAATAATTATTTTCGAATATTTTCTTTCGTATTAAATCAGGATCGTCAGAAGCATTCTTTGGAGTTTCTTCAATACCTGAATGAACTTAATTATTGTACTTATCTACAATTCCTCGTAATATTTTTAACCATTTCTGATTTCCTTATTCTGTAAATTTCTTGAAGATCTTACCTTTTAAAATTTCTATTAAATTTCTCTATTACTACAGCCTTTCCAGCATTTTCTGTGGAATAAACTAAATCGAATAGTGGCTTAACATTTCTCTTATAAAACTCAGATCATTTTGTCAACAAACAATTTTTTGGCTTTCTATTACATTCTTTAAAGATTTCTTCAAACGTATATTTAACTGACAGACCACTTTTGTTTTTTAAAGGCTTTGCCCAAGTGTATCGTGTATATAAATATACAATCTTGCAAATTTTTCTTTAATTCATTTTCTAAATTGATTTTAAGAGATTTCATTTTATCAACTTTTTGATTAAGTGAGTTTGCTTCATTTATTATTCTATTCATCTTTTTCATTTGTTGAGTAATTTTAGAACTCAATTCATCAACACTTTTTTGGAATGTAGTTTGTAACTGCTTTAAATTTTTTTTAATTCTTTCAGGAAGTTTTTCTATTTCATCTTCTAATTGTTCTTTCAATAATTTTATCTGAAGTTTATTATTAATGACTGCAGATTTTAACTTTATAGAAAGCAATATTAAAATTTTTGATTGTTCTGAAATCTTTTTAAAAAGATTTGCTATATCTGCTTCTAGCTCTCTATCCTTTTTATCAAGTTTTAATAATTTTTCGTTTAATGATTTGTCATTAAGTTTAAACAACTTTAATTCATTCATCAGTGGAATCAAAACATCAGTGGAATCAGTGAGCTTTATGTTGATTTTTCGGGACTTAGTGGTCCCTGGTGAGTGTGGATAGGTTTGTGAGCGGGATATAATTGCTCCATCGTGAAGAGCAGGTAATTTTAGGTATAGCATGAGTTGTTTAGGTCGATTGAGTGTGTATTGAAATGTCTCTGACTTGTTTAGGACATGTATGTGATCTTTATGTTGATTTTTCGGGACTTAGTGGTCCCTGGTGAGTGTGGATAAGTTTGTGAGCGGGATATAATTGCTCCATCGTGAAGAGCAGGTAATTTTAGGTATAGCATGAGTGGTTTGGGTCGATTGAGTGTGTATTGAGATGTCTCTGACTTGTTTAGGACATGTAGGTGAGCTTTATGTTGATTTTTCGGGAGTTAGTGGTCCCTGGTGAGTGTGGATAGGTTTGTGAGCGGGATATAATTGCTCCATCATGAAGAGCAGGTAATTTTAGGTATAGCATGAGTGGTTTGGGTCGATTGAGTGTGTATTGAGATGTCTCTGACTTGTTTAGGACATGTATGTGAGCTTTATGTTGATTTTTCGGGACTTAGTGGTCCCTGGTGAGTGTGGATAGGTTTGTGAGCGGGATATAATTGCTCCATCGTGAAGAGCAAGTAATTTTAGGTATAGCATGAGTTGTTTAGGTCGATTGAGTGTGTATTGAGATGTCTCTGACTTGTTTAGGACATGTATGTGAGCTTTATGTTGATTTTTCGGGACTTAGTGGTCCCTGGTGAGTGTGGATAGGTTTGTGAGCGGAATATAATTGCTCCATCGTGAAGAGCAGGTAATTTAGGTATAGCATGAGTTGTTTAGGTCGATTGAGTGTGTATTGAGATGTCTCTGACTTGTTTAGGTTGAGATTTGTCATTTTTTTCTCATTAACTTTTGCTAGCTATTTCAAAGAAGATATTCCATTAATTTTGGATGCCTCTGGGATGTGCTGAGTCCCTTTCCTGTTATGATGCAAAGTTTCTTCTATATTTGTCGTGTATTAGAGAAGTTTTGACTTGTTTACGATTTTCATTGATTCGACTTGTTTATGACTTGTTTACAGTTTACAGTTTACCGGAATTTAGCGCCTCC
>CAJQUW010007525.1:0-16350 GCA_907163375.1 Prostheceraeus crozeri
CCCTTCTGCATTGTGCTCAATTTACTGACACATGTACTGTTGATAGTGACAAAGCGGCACACCCATAAAAATATTTATAAATCTTTTTAGAATGATAATTATGCAATGCATATGTGTTATTAAAGTGATGTTTAGCCATTTTATGCATTCCTATAATATTTCAGATGCTTTAACCCGTCGAAATCGGCTGCACAAAACAAAGAGATATTACAGAAAAATATCGATTTTCATAAATCCAAACTCATAACCGCACGTAAAAAAGGTTTTCCGTTATCAATCGACCAAAGTTCTTTCAATCTTTCATGACGTGACTTTGAAAAGCCTGCAAACAATAGACACGATACAAAGGCTTTTAGTTGTGTCTTGTCAATCGGAGACCATCTTCAGAAGTCCAACCGCCATGTTCATCGTTGTAATGGCGTGCGTAGGAGTTTATATGTAATACGATAGCATCCATGATATCATCAGTGAAGAATGAAAACGATTCACTGATAGTTCTTGCATGTCTAGCACTATGAATAGGTCCTTCTGCTTCACGGATAATGTCTTGCCTTCTGCGTCTTCCTCTTTGAGTTGGAGGACTCAAATTCCAAATAAATTTATTACGTCCGACCATTGTGGTCACGCGGCTGCGGAGTAGATGATGTCATTTCAATGTCACTGTTGTTATCACTGCTGGCTATCTCTTCATCCATCATGGTTACTAGATCTTCCTCACCACTATCACTGTCCATTGCTTGATCATATTCCTCTGTATTTACGGTTTGCAAATGAATATCATGTAGTTGATCTTGACTCGGCGCCGCAGCACGAGGTAGTCTCCGTCGAACTGCCATGATTGATTCGACTACTACACTGAAATGGAAGTGCTGTGTGTCACCGCTCTTATGCCAAACGATAGCTTACGCGCACAGACTAAAAGTCACTGTGAGTCAGCGACTTCGAATCAATAATCGCAGCGTAGTCACATGATGCATACTTGGTGTGCCTGCTTGTCACTATCCACAGTGCAGAAGGGTTAAGTGAGCTTCATGTTTTTATATGATCTGTATAAATATTTTTGAATTTGTGCATGTAACACGTAGCCTATTACTGCGTTTGTGCTGTGATTTTGGCCATATGATCAAATAAATTGTTATGTCAATTTATTGTGAAGTTTTATGTTAAAAAGGATGTCTGGCGATGTAATGAACAGATTTTTTCACGAAGATTTTTCACGTAGTACCGTTACCAAAAGCGAATTCTGCACTTTTTTCTAAAACGTTGAATGAGGCTGAAAGTCACTTTATTATCAAGTGTGCATCATTATCTACTGCACATGTCTCGAAACACATGTCTGCAATATGTCTCGAAACGACAGCGTAATTAAAAATTAAGAGAGCTTCTTCTGAGGGAAGCAATTCTAGAAACAGGAGCGGAGAATTTTTTAACGCGGGGGAAATATACGGTGTATCAATACTACTGCTCAATTTTAATTTATGAGTAGTGTGTGGTTGAAGTAATTTTGCATTAGAGCGTGTAGGCATGCATGTGGGATTTAGCTGGTAAGATCGGGAACCTTGGTATCCATATGCAAAATGCATATGGGACCCATTTATCTTTTCCCAGTGGGTTATGATTCACTAAATTCATGTTTCATTTCTTGAATCTGAATATTGACGTGGAACCATTTACATCTTTCAAAGTTAATTGAAATCATTGTTTTTGAATCTGTGATTTTGCCATGCATGGCAGTTGTTGCCTGATCACGCTGAAGAAGATTCTCTTGAAGTTCAGCATGAAAGCAATAGCAGGTCAGTTTCTAATTTAACAAACATTGCCTCTCCAAGGCTGTCATGACACGGACGATCTGTAAAATAACATCATTTCCATCTGCTTTAATAATGATCAGTGGATTCCGTTGTAATTTCTTCAAAGATGGATAAATGTGTATATCTCACATTTGGAAACAATTCCGACTGCATCTCCCTCGAGTTCATTTAATAAAACCGAAAGTGATTACACATTAGGGATTTAATAAATGTTCAGTTGGCACTCTGCCTAATGTATTTACTCTATGCTCTTAATGAGCGTGAAAGCAATAGGGTCATCGAGTTGCTAATTTGACAAAAATTACCTCTCCAAGGCTGTGATGACACGGACGATCTGTAAAATAATATCACTTCCTTCTGCATTGTGCTATCATGATCAGTCAATCCATCTGAGATCTGCAAAACTGCAAAAATTTGCATATCTCACATTTGGAAAAATTCCGACTGCATCGCCTTTAAGTTCACTTAATACACTGTAAAATCGAAAGTGTATACACATTTGGGATTTAATAAATGCTCAGTTACCACTCTAGCTAATATATTTACTCTATGATATGCGCATTTGTGCAGTTATGATGAAATAACAACGGAATTGACTGATCATGATACCCGAGTAAAAAAAATATGCTATGCTTAATAGGTAGTTTAGTAAGCACCATAGATAAACTGCCAAGTTTTATAATAACTGCCTAGTATGGCGCTGCGTAGGCTATCCATGTTTTGCTTAGTAAGCACCATAGATAAACTGCCAAGTTTTATAATAATTGCCTAGTATGGTGCTGCGTAGGCTGTCAATGTTCTGCCTAGCATAAGCACTATAAATAAACTGCGAAGTTTAATATTAATTGCTGGGACTGTTTGACCCAGCAAGCTGTGTGCTAAACATCAATTGCTTCCCGCAGTTGCTGTCGATGAAATTTACAAAACAATTAATAGTGAAACTTTTCATGTATTAACATAGCAACCGCTAGGACTCATACACAATATACAACTGGATAATGGAAAAAATTCATTCACATCAGATTAGAGCATGCATGCAGTTGTTCCAATTCTACGATGCGCTGAAATAAATAACTAGATAAAAGTAAACATTCATAGAAAAGGTAAGAGAAACATACTTCCTTAATTTGAAGAAAGCCCGAAAGCGAGAGATGTTGTCGACTTCCAATTTATATTGTTTTTGTGAGGCCTTTCGATTAGTCACTACAAGAAGCTGTCTTCGGCTATCTTAGCCTCCTAGTGACTGAAAGGCCTCGCTAAAGAATAAAAATTAGAAGTCGAATGCATGGACTTTCCTCAAATTTGATAAAAAAAATGTCTGGCCTCTAAGTCTCTTCAATGAAATACTTCCTTAAGTTTAAGAAAGCAGTTCCGAAGTCTTTTAAAGGACCCCAAGCTGCATTATTTATGAAAACAGCAGTTTCGCCGTCGTCGTGGACAGTCTAGCAAGGTTTTGTCTGGTCTAACAAATGACTCAACGCATGTAGAGAACATATTTTCACAACTTCATCAAAATTCTGATCAAAAGTTTTTGAAAAATATATAACAATATTCAATATTAATAATTACAATAATGTCTATCATCTCACATGAAAGCAAAATATCGACGCCACGAAGCATAAATATAGGAAGATGGTGTCTGCCTCGTTACATTTGTTTGAATAAAATTTGGATATGTAAAGACAAAGGAGAGAAGGTAGGGTACAGCAAAAGATTATGCTCTTACGTTTTCCATAAATATATTGGAATACATTTCTGGGCCGCTGGTGAACTTTGAGAGATGATACAGTGAAGAGATCATGTCAAAGGTTAAAAGTTTCTTATCGAAAAATGTTTGCAACAATATTTTAGCAGTCCGCAAGTGCATATCGAGAGGCACTGATAGTGGAAGTCTCCTTATAGAAGGCAGAGGGCTACATACCTTTAACACTGAACATTGTTTTGTCAGCACTTGGTTGTCGATGAGAATCTCCTCCCAAAACGTAGCGGCTTTTTCGATAAGAAATATAGTCTTGTGAAGATCAGTCGCATGAGCCTCGAGCCGAACATGGGGATATCCGCATCTAAAATTGAGATAAGCAACATCAACATAGGGTTACTACACGATAAAGCTTAATTTTTTTGCACAGGCACACGAAATTTAGGAACCTCCACTAACGCATTATAAAGCAGACAATTGAAGAATTAGTAATTATTAAAAAGTAGGCTACACTCAAATTCAGCAAACGTTAAATCCTCCCTCTGCAGTTTAGAGACAAAAATCTCATCTCTCGAACTTTGAGATGACAACTCTCACCCTCGCCGCTTGCTGCAAGGTTGGGCAAAATCTTGGGGTTAAAACCCAAAACCCATTTTTAAATAAATGAATGAAATCAAGTAGACGAAGTGCATTCTTTGTATTTTGTGCTGACATAAAGATTCTTCTATAGGCCAAGATTCCTATGGGCCCCATGAGAAGTGTGGTATTAGTGGGAAGCGATTTATTATTGCAATAATTGATGTAATTGGTAGCCTAAGTACATGTATTACGTCATAAAGTTTTCTTTTAATTTAACCTACACTGATATACTGACTAATTGAAGATCTTTGATTTAGTTATGATTGAGTTACACATTGCTCATAGCAAAGCAATTGTTTTTTATTTTATCATTCAGGAATATAAACAAGCTTGATAAATATTATAGGTGCGCAGTAAGTGAATGTTAAACATATTTAGAATGCGAAATCGGAATGATTTTAATTTTTGGATAAATGTTGGCTATCGCAAAAAGTTAAGGGTGAGAAGACAACTGCGAAGATGTAAAATATGCGGAATATATAAAAATTCAATATGCACAAATGCAGCAAAATACATGTAAACTTACTGTAGGCCTAGATACAATATGTATGAACTTTCAATGCGCGGTATTGTCAAGCCCAGAATGAAATAGCTAATAATCACAAGCATTTCACTCTTGAAATATTCTGTGAATCCAGTGGAAATTTGATAAAATATCAGAACTTTATGCTCTTATCCTGTAGCTCTCCTAAGATTCAAATCAAAATAATAATTTTTGTAACTTGATCTGTATATATTCAGCAATAATAGAAAACCCAAATTTTGTATCACTTACCCTAGGTCGACCCAAAACCCTAGGTCCAACCTTGCTTGTTGTCATTTCAGCACGTGTGTCAAATACAATGATTAGAACCTACCATAGGAAGCGGTCGGGGAATCAAGGGCGTTAATGTTCCTTATTGACAAATCAGTTGTCACTCACTCAGTATAATACCATGATACGATGATTAGAGCTAAATTTCCAATTATAGCTCTAGTTTATTTAAATCAGTCAAAGATAGAAAGCAAAATGACTATATTAGGCATTTTTCTCTACTGATGCAACTTGGGATTGTATTTTTAGTTATCGCTGTTCGCATGATATTTTTTGTATTTTTTTAATCTAAAACTTAAATGAAGTTAAAAAATGTGATTTCAGCATAATGAATTTATGTTTTGAGTTGATCAGACCTTTTGTCTTTTATTATCTCCTAAATTGATAGATGCAAAGGTTTCAAAGCAACTTCCACCTAAACAATCATTAGGGCTCTATACTTTGATGAAATAGGAACCATGAGATTTGTACAAATACTGAAAGATAGACCGAAATACCCTTTTGAGACTAGTACCTAATAAGGATGGCCGACATACAAGCACATGTAATTCACTTAATGCGTTCTCCAAGTGAAATACAACAACCCGAATCCTCAGTTTTAGGAAATAGATACTGTTGTTGTACAGTATATTCGAATGCACCACACCAATCATCGCGGCAGATCGTTCTCTAAGTAACGTCCATGGTAGATCATGGTCACTCGCATGCACTGTTGTTTAGCTATAGGGTTCTTTAACGTGCAACTGGACACAATTTCTGCAGTTCTAAATTCAAATGTGCAGTTGCTTTTCTTGGTTTGTGCAGTTGAAAACTTGTAGTCAGGAAAACATGTGAATTAACGAAAACGTAGCAGAAAGTGGAGTGGATGTCAAGATATGAATGACAATTGCATCACTTACGCTACAGGAAACAACTATTAAAACATGACAAAGTGTATTTGTTGAAAATTGAAGTTTGCAAAACGATTGAACTTTCTGATTGCTCGTAAACTGTGAGTCTTAAATATTAGTTGCATTGCGCTATAGGTGAACATTTGGAGAAATCCGTTCGCCCTATACTTCAGTTCGCACTTTTTTTGTCTGGAGGCCAAGGTGATGCGAGCGTTGCTACTGCCACTGCTTGTATGAATTGGAAATTGCAAAACTAATATATGCACATGCAGTTCTGACAGAGAACATACATGTACATGTACATGTGCTTTAAGTAGAGAAACTTCTAGCTAATCATGAAACGAATTTCGTAGGAGACCGAGTCATGGACAAAGAAGAGAAATTTTCAAATGTACATGCATGCCATGTCTTGAAAGTTTTTCATGTTGCATGCAAATCATCCAGCTCATAGGTGTTAAAAACAGTCCTAGTAGCGGGCCACATTATGGATATGATTAGCTTTGTGATCAGCTAATTCTGTAATAGGCTACTACAGAAATCAGAATCATTGAAATGATAATAGGCCTGCTGTGAGGAGCAGGCATCTGCAACTTCTTTTTTTTAACAAAAGATGAAACCAAAAGCAAATGCTGAATGTGCACATTTGTTATCAAAAACGATGCTTAACCAAAATTTTAACCTGTGGTTGTTTTTACGATTTCCAAAATATTCTGTTTTCATTGAAACATACTAGCATGCTAAGGAGTTTTCTGCAAGTTTAGAACAGTGATAAATATAGTTTTAAGAAATATCAACCATACAGAGAAATTGTACCCACAACTCTGCATCGGAGCAAGATTTCGGAATGCTCAAATACTTGCATAAAAACCGTGGAAAACATTGCCAAAGTGGCCTGTCTTAGCAAAGGAAATCTGCGATCTATAACGAAACCTACTTTTAAAGCATTTTGCAAAAGTTAGTTAAATACACATTAAATTGGGAATGCATTGGTAGAAAATTCTATCAATATAAATAATATAAATGAGTCAGGGCTGAAACCGGCCGGAGTAATCAAAGCCAGCAGGGGTTGACAACGTACGATGTCAATCAAAATTTATCGCATGCCGCTAACTTCAGACACTGCTCTACCATCGACTGTCAAGAGCACATGCAGCCAGTAGGCGCTACTAGGTAACTATCATTACTCGTACATGTGTTTGCATTGAAATCCAATCATTCATTTTGATTCCTCGAGATTTTTTCCAGTTAATCGAGATATGAAATAATCATTGGATAGATAGGCTAAGGAATACATAATTCTTACAAAATTCACACAGTTGACCAAATGGCAGGAGATCATAGTAATTATAGCAGCACAGAAAAAAATCAAGATCCCCTTTCTTTTGAGGTCTATTTCTACTGGTGCTAAAATTATGCAGAAGTTGACGGCACTTCGGCGTTCCGCGCTTTTAAAAGTCGATAGAAACAATGTGGACCTTAGCAGAATGGTGGAGCTTAATTTTTCATTTGCTGCTATAAAAATTCTTGTCGGCTAGAATATAGGATTCTGACAATTTTATTTGAGATAAGCTATGACGTGTAATTACATGCAAAAGTTAGTATTTTCTTACTATTTAAGAATCAGTTCGCAACATTTATGTCAGATAGAGCATGTTTAGGTAGGTATCTTTAAATATGTTACACTAACTATACATGCTCTTAAAATGGTGTCTTCCTTTTGATTGACTAAATGATTTCCTCTAGAGGGAATGCATAGTTAATGGTCAACATAGGCCCATTAAAATTAATCGGAAGGCCGTGCCCGCGATAACACACGTACACGTACACGTACAGTAGAGAACATACGTGGTTCGACGCTTTGAAACTGATTTTTTCATCGTATCAAACTCAATTTTGTCATGCTAAAAAGTTATTTCTGATCTGATTTGGTCGATGGTTTATAAAGATGATAAGCTCCTAAAACTCTCAGTCCATCCGAAGATGAGGCCAATCAGTTGCATTGCTTCAAATGGTGGAGTTTATTTAAGATGAAATTATGCTGATAATGTTATTCTAGTGAAAGGATTTCTATTTTCCCTCAAAATTAATGTTCATGTTGGCTCATGGTTGAGAAGAAGAACAGAGAAGAAGTGTCAATTTTCCTGACGTAGCAGCGTGAAGCAAAGATTGATCAAGTGCACTCAAATGAATACCTCCCTAAAGCTTACTCCGCGGCAAGCTACCGGAAGCGAAAATCCTGAAGCTTGTTATTTGGGGGGACTTACTGTAAAATCCGGTGCCATAAGAAATTAATCAAGGGCTATTGAACGTTGTTTGTACAAAAAGTCAAGAATGATTGAAAGTTTATCATGTCGGCACCTCTCTTATTAAGAGTTATAAGAGTTTTATCTGCAGTTTTTCAAGATCTGATTAAATTTTGTCGAATAAAATATCACTAACAAATTATAATCTCCAAATATTCATTAGTGAGAGAGGATCGAGGAGTTCATTGAGTTCCGTTGGTAGCTTATCTCTCATGGCGCATCAGCAACATACTGCGCCAATTGCGGGAGCAAAACTCAGGTACCGAGCGTTTAATGCTATAATCGCATTTACACATTTATCTAGATGGCTTCACTACGCACGGCCTAAGTTAAGCTCACATGCACTATTTCAAGAGAATGCATAATGTCCTACTGTCTTAAGGAAAATACAGAGAAATTTGGTAAAATTGAAATTAAACATGCGACATACAGATGTGCATGTACAGATGTTATTACATAACAAATAATTTTCTGAAGGAAATGAAAAAATGATCTCAAGTTTGACTATGACTGAAAGAATAGCGAATCCTATACTCAAAAGACTCCCTGCCTAGGGGAAGCATAATGCAATTGCAGGATATGATTGTTGGCATTTGAAACGGGCACACTTCAGCTCATTTCGGTAACTATGCTGTTGGAGTGTCAGCGATGAACTCGAATGGTCGTGTCATTCTGCAGTTGACATGTCTATACTTAATATGATTAGCTTCTTGATCGGTCAAACCTAAATCACCATTCTATTCAGCGCTTACTTCATAATTAGTTATTCTTGATATAAATCATCAATTACAAGAATGATCAGGTAAGGAATAAAAGGTGGATTATTAAGCATCAGCATATTGAGCTCCCGAGTATTCTTAAAAATAATTCAAAAGACTTTGAAACTTGATATTTTAACGACGATATAATTTGAGAAAATGATATTTAAAAAACTCTTGATTTTGCGAAATATTTAATGCTTTTTTCATTTTGTCATTTTTCAATTTGATCATGTCAGAAAGGAAATAATGTTATAAGACATTTTACCACATTTTCATATTTGTTCGATAATTTCTGTTTGAAAGATGTTAATCCATAAAATTGTTATTCACTATCTGATGAGTGCGGAAACTCGATTATCCCCAGGTTTTCAAATTCGTCTAAAATCTGCAAAAATATATCAATCGTCACCAAGCTTCGGGTAGACGTAGGCCTACTTAAGCATATTTTCTACCTACATCAAAATTTTATGCAGATCGGACAAGTACTTTTTGCATTATAGATGATAACGTGAAGCGCAGCGATGTCAACCGCTTCATTTAACTTCGTCTATTCGACGCATTATTGTTGATCGCGTGTACATTGTTCTCTCTCCATCTCCCTCTTAATCTCATCCACTACTGCCATTTAAAATCTTCACATGACCACTGCATCGCCACAACCTTGTTTTAGTTGAAAAAATGTTAGTGTAAGGGATCTGGCTTTGTCAATCATCGCTTCATGAGTTGTCGGGGAATGACTTTGTTGACCTCATCGTGCGCTTAATATCTGGCCTGCAGAGACAGCATACAGTTCAAACATAATGCTGCTATTTCTTAGCAGGGATAAGACTTATCAAATCTGAATGAATGTCAGTAAACAGATGAATAAGTCACACAATCACTTAACTAATAGCACTTCAAGTTTTCGTGCTTTTTATTAAATTTAACAGGTTATCAGCAACTTTCAAAACATGCAATTTTCCTAAATTTTTTGAATCCTACATTTTCACTCATCGTAATATTTTTATTGCATGAAATGATTGAGATTGATTATATTTTCTCACCTTGGTCTGGAATCTTGTCATGTAAAAGAGAATTCGATCTTGATAGCCGTCCCTTTTCCGCGCACGTGATAAAGAAGGCTCGATTCCGCATCTTGTTTGACAGGATTTATAGGATATGATCTCTTCCTCACTTGTTTGACGGAAATGCAATCCTTCACGACGCTACAAAGTCAGGTGAAACTTGAAGACAGCAATTGTAAATTAAGTTCGCATTGGCTTTCCGTTGAAAAGTCATTGAGTAACTGCAAAGCGAATATTAACCGAAACAGTCCATCAGAAAATGACTTTGTTTCACGCTGCTAATGCCGAATTCCGAGTTTCGACTCGACACCCAAGTGCTATCAGCTTAAAGCGTGGCGCATTAATACGTTTGGCCAAGACTGCAGTAAGAACAGATGTCGTTGATCGATCTATGGTAGCATAGCAACTTTGCATGAATAGACTTCTGCGTCACGACTGCTGACTCACTCACCTCCTATCCTCCTATATTGTACGCATATGCCAGACTTCAGAAAACTCAGATGGTTTAACAATAACATTGTTGGTGAAATTATGAAATACAATGAAACCCGGACTGAAGAGGGATGGATCTTAACTTCTTGTCTTGATACCTAAATTGAAAACTGCCATGATAGTCGATTGTCAATCAAGAAAGTATAACTAATTTCTACAGTACGAGGAAAATCATCGGTACTACATGGACTATATAAGCTTTCGATAAGCTGCTTTCACAAGTGTAATATCATTCCGAATACTAAGCTCTACGCATGATCATTTTAATGTTTATACCAGAGCTTTAAATAGTACTAAAATTATTTTGATGAAACACATGCATCAACTGGCCATTTAAACATCACTTTTCCTACGCTATCACGTGTGTCTATACTTGGTGTAGGCCTATTACAACAACACAACTGTAATCGTGGGCTATCAACTATTCTCGCGTTTAATATGCATTGATCTGGTGTACATTAAAATACACCAAAGTTACGTGTGGACAAAAATATTTAATTGACTGGGATAAGTAATGAAGCATTTAACATTTTTATGACAATGGCCCAGATTGGCTTTGTATATCTACTAATCTGCCTCATTCCAAACGAATCAAGCAATTAAAGCAGCAAGAGCTTATTAGCTGTTCAAAATTATTATGCCGCTTAGCAAACCTTGTCTGATCATTTAACGCCGTGAGAAGTCCTTCAAGCTGATGACGCTTGATAAGAACAGAAAAAAATATTCCTTGCTTAGCCAATTTAGTATAGGTGCTTGATGTGCCCAGTAGGCATATGGTAATCATGCCATAGCAAACTTTGCCTAATCAATTTAGTGGGCGCTTGATATGGACCTACTAGGCATATGGTAATCATGCTTTGCTTAATCAATTTAGTAGGTGCTTGATATGTGCCTAGTAGGCATATCGTGGTTTTGGGTGTTATTATGTCGCCTACTAAGTTTACCGCGCGCGTACCATGACGCTTAGCAAGCAAAACATAATTTTTTTACTCGGGTAGTGTAAAGCAAAAGGAAGTGATATTATTTTATAGATAGTCCGTGTCTGACAGCCTTGGAGAGGTAATGTTTGTTAAATTGGCGACTCGATGACCTGCGTTATATTGCTTTCCAGCTGAACCTTAAGAGAATCTTCTAAAGCGTGATCAGGCAACAGCTGTCATCACTGGCATGGCAAAATCGCAGATTCAAAGACAAAGATTTCAATTAACTTTGAAAGATGTATATGGGTCCACATCACTATTCAGATTCTAGAAATGAAACATGAATTTAGTGAATCATATAATCAAGACGATGAAAACTGAACTGAATTAAATACTTGAAATTTCAGTCAAGAAAGCATATCGTGACTTTTTCATGAAGACTTCCATTGCAATGTGGAGCATGAAATTTCCTTGATAACCAGCTTGATTTCCGCTTAGTTGGGATGATTATTGGCAAATATTCATTCCTTTTGATATCGAACTTGCTTTATACTACTTATATGGGAGAGAACGTTGTCTCCTCAAAAAAACTGAATCTTTTCCTATAAAAATTTTCAGTGTATACAGATACTTGTTTGAGTCGACCACTCTACCTTTATATCCCTATTCTATGACTAAGTAGACCTAACAATTAATTTAAAGCATCAAATATTGGGCATGACGATGGGAGGTTTGGAAACACCAAAGTGCCCGCCATCAGATTGATGCACCACCTTCCCTGACGTCATGACGGCGTCCAAGTGAAAGCATTTTGATGCTGCATTTGTGCATATATGAACATTTCCATAGATTTAGCTAAAAAGATTAAAACAATATCTTTTCAACTTCTGACATAATTGTTTTAATTACTAAAGTCACATAAAATAGTTCATGCGCAAACTTTCATATTTTGTTTCAAGCTTAATACCACGTGATTGGCTAGATTTTTTTTGACTTTGTTTATCTAAAACTGATACTCTGAGAAATATATGATACATCAATTCATAAATTTCTATTTATTAACATCCTCTAATGACTATATTATGCTTTCAATGGGAGATGAACAATAATTGATGTCCAATAAAAGAATAAAACAATTTGTTTGCACTTAGCACTCGTTGAAAATTTGTATCGCCAATCTGACTCTGATTGACGCATGAATGGTGGAAACTTATCAAATGAGTCAAACTGATGGAAGCGTTTTCAGTATATATAGCTGGATTATCTGTAAGCTTTTCATTAGTACGATTCATTTTCGACATTTTTTGTCGTATTTTCTGCTTGTCAGTGAAGTTGATTGAAATTTCGCACCTTCAAGCTTGCTGACCACAACTCCGACATAACATAGCGCTTTTGTGAATTGAAGTCCAGAACATGCCTTCATAAACTATAGGCCAAAATGTCTATTAAAGTTTATCATTCCTGTCAATGAATAATCATGCTAGATGTTGGCCTTTTGTTTTGGGGAAACTTCAAAAGGCGCACTGTGTGTATCTGCCACAGACCTAGGATTAGGGAAGACTGCCTGCTTTCATTCATTCACCGTTACTTGCGCTGAAGCCGCGATTTTTTGTTTACATCAACGGCCGCTGAAAAAACTTGGCAAGTAGTTAGAGTTAGCCAGCGGCAAAACATGAAAGATGATGTTTTATTTGAATTACATAATGCAATATCTTGTTAAATTGCTAAATTAACAAATGTGTGACACCTCAGGCATGTAGCAGGTTGAGAGGATGCTGATAAAATCAAAATTTCACGCCCACATCTTGCTTTTATCATTGAAGTAAATAATACCTTATAACTGATAATTTTATTCTTGACTGAAATCATTCAGAAAATGTGTTCTGTTGTGTTCCTCGCTATGACACATCAGACACATGTTTAATTCATCAACCAACTCAGCAACCCAAACCAAGGAAGAAATGGAGGAAGTAGAAACAGCCAAGCAGAAAAGTGGTATGTCCTTGAAACTATATTCACACTGACTTGAAGTTAGCGCTCGTCTTTATTTAGGTATTTCATCAACCCAGAAATCTTGAGTATGTTTTTATAAAATATCTTGCTTAATATTGGTCAAGCTTACAAAAAATAATAAATTAAAATTTCTAATAAAAGTGATTAAACTAAAAAAATTTACACTTGCAAAATGGTTCTATGTATATAATAATTTAAAATTAATAGCCTTTTACTCCTATCGTTTGCTTGCTCTGTCACCATGTAAATTCTCATAAAGCAATGTCTATCAAGCAAGGTTTTTGAGCGAACGAGCGGCATTTTTTCAAGTTTTTGATGAGCGGATGAGCGAAAGAAAAAATATTCTGTGAGCGAAAAGTGAGCGAGCGAGCGTTGATTTTTTGTCATCAGCGAGCGGTTGAGCGAGCCATTTTTAGAAAAAACAAAAAAAGATCAGATAATGAAAAAAGCGAAATATTTAGAAGTCTTAAAAAATGCTTTGTATGACATTTTCAATTGTCCACGCACTACATAGTTTCTTAATACACCTCGCGAATTTCGTCCGAGTATTGCGCCAAGAATTGTATATACTGATTCATCATGCAAGATTAGCTTCAGATTATTGCCCATCTCTATAGGCTACATATAAAAAAGAATTCTGTGGTTATGTTCATCAAAATATATTGTTTCAGCTATGATTGGAAACAGAAAAGATCACTCCCTTCTTGAGTAAACCACGATATATTGTAATAAGATAAATAGCTAAAACTTTGTACAGTGGCACACGTTTCCTCGACCCAGTCGCTGCCTCAGTGCCAAATAAAACTAAAACGGAAGGTGACAGAACACTGTGTGTGGACTTAAATAGGTACGGATCGATTGCTTAGACGCGAGTATTCATCAGCCAACCAGCTCGTGCTTCCTATTCAGACCCGGTGACTTATTGTTGATGTGCCTCGCTTCAGCAACACGGCTTTCAGTAGGCGAACTTAGTTTGTCTAAAATACAATACCTGAAATCGTTAATGGACATGTTACGATTGTGGGCGGTCTTGGCATGCTCAGTAAGAGCGCTGGTATTATTAAGACTCCTTAAACTACTGGCGTGCTCCTTAAGGCGAGTGGCAAACGAACGGCTAGTTTGCTCAATGTACGATTGGTTACAAAGACTACATGTAAATTGATATACCACGTATCGATCATCGCACGCATAGCTACCGTTCAAACCAGTACATATTTCGCAATTTTCATGTTTACGACTATTTTTCTTATTATTTAAGCAGTGTTTTAAAGTTTTATTCGGTTTGTTAACTAGGGTGATGGGTAAGTTGTATTTTTTCACGAGTGATTTAAGTTTTCTATTACAGCTATCGCTCACGTAGTCTACAGTAAATTTTACGTTATTATTATTTGTTTTCTCTTTCTTACTCTTGTTTTTATTGAAATCTCAATAAAAACAATGGGGAACCGATATTTCAATAAAAACAAGAGTAAGAAAGAGAAAACAAATAATAATAACGTAAAATTTACTGTAGACTACGTGAGCGATAGTTGTAATAGAAAACTTAAATCACTCGTGAAAAAATACAACTTACCCATCACCCTAGTTAACAAACCGAATAAAACTTTAAAACACTGCTTAAATAATAAGAAAAATAGTCGTAAACATGAAAATTGCGAAATATGTACTGGTTTGAACGGTAGCTATGCGTGCGATGATCGATACGTGGTATATCAATTTACATGTAGTCTTTGTAACCAATCGTACATTGAGCAAACTAGCCGTTCGTTTGCCACTCGCCTTAAGGAGCACGCCAGTAGTTTAAGGAGTCTTAATAATACCAGCGCTCTTACTGAGCATGCCAAGACCGCCCACAATCGTAACATGTCCATTAACGATTTCAGGTATTGTATTTTAGACAAACTAAGTTCGCCTACTGAAAGCCGTGTTGCTGAAGCGAGGCACATCAACAATAAGTCACCGGGTCTGAATAGGAAGCACGAGCTGGTTGGCTGATGAATACTCGCGTCTAAGCAATCGATCCGTACCTATTTAAGTCCACACACAGTGTTCTGTCACCTTCCGTTTTAGTTTTATTTGGCACTGAGGCAGCGACTGGGTCGAGGAAACGTGTGCCACTGTACAAAGTTTTAGCTATTTATCTTATTACAATATATCGTGGTTTACTCAAGAAGGGAGTGATCTTTTCTGTTTCCAATCATAGCTGAAACAATATATTTTGATGAACATAACCACAATCAACTATGTTTCAGCTAATTTTGTGCAATTGCTAATTTGGCATGATGATGGCCTACATTATTTCATGGTGTGTTTCAAATTTCAACTAAAATGAAATGATGAATTTCCCTTTAACCCCTAAAAGGTGTTTATTTAATCTAAAGCATGGAATTAGCTCTGAGCGCAAAAATGTTTGTGGAATTAAGGAGGGTATTATAGAGAAATATGCGAGGGAGCGGCATTTTTCGATGATTTTGAGCGGTGAGCGAGCGAAAGGTTTTAGGAACTGAGCAGTGAGCGAGCGGGAGGGTGATTAAGAGCAAATGAGCGATCGAAAGCGGAATTTTGATCCGCTCAAAAACACTGCTAGCAAGTTAACGGCTGCGACCTGTGTTATGTTATATATTAACAGGTTTGATCTGCAATTAATTGCTATCAGGTGCAAATGCGCAGTATTGCGCAAGAATGAGAAATAGATAAGAAATCTATTACATGACTATCAAATTGTTACTCACAATTATTCTGATGTGGCACTTGATGAAATTAAATGGATTTGCATTGAAAATGTTCATAAATTGCGAGCACACGATTAAATGATTCCAGCAAATAAGTTGGGAGTAAAATATAATTCATTATACAAACAGGCAGTTATGAAAGCGATCAGTGATCATATTCCTTTCATAAAAGAAACGTTCATCTATCTACAAAGCGACTAATTGTACTTAAA
>CAJQUW010007526.1:0-18550 GCA_907163375.1 Prostheceraeus crozeri
AAATTTGAAAATTGGGTATTTTTAAAAACGCTTAAATTTTCGCCCTTCGGCCTTCGGCCACGTGAAATTTGAAGTCTACCTAAATTTTTGAAATTTTGAAATTTTGATTTTTTTGAAAAAACCCGCAAAAGTGTGACATCCGGCGCAAGCGAAGCGAAGCAAAGCGAAGCGAAGCGTCGCGCCGGATGTCACACTATATACTACTCTTGTTTGTGCCCATCTGACTGTGTCCCTCAACGCCATGGCTCAAATTGCATCTTCTTGCGCAAACTTCGCTTCTTCGGTAACGCAGAGAAACAAAAATATCAATGACTATTCCATCGGACGAACTTACATTTCATCGGGGTTAATGACTGAGGGAGAGCAATCCCATGCGAAGTTGCAACATCATTTTAGAAACAGTCTCAACGATCCGGATGCTGGTGTATCATGCATGATTGATGTTTGGTCTGGAAGACATGAACATCGACTTTCTTGCTTTGCTACTGTTGCTTGTGGACTCGATAAAGATTGGCGTTGGTTCAGTTATCCACTTACGAGTAAGATTTGTGATTTGGATGATGTAACACACGACGCTTCGTTCACTTTCAAAATTCTCGAAGAATGCATTAAGTCACCGGATGATGAAAAACAGGGTGGAGCTCTATCAACCCATCTTTATAGTTAGTGACAACGAACCGAAAATGGTCGCAGCGTTCGACAGCCGTTATCCAACGACGCTGAACTTGGGTGGTAGATTTAGTTGTACCGAACATGCCTTGTCGACTTGTGTCAAAGACGTTTTCGAGAAGTCTCCACCAGAATTACTAAGTGGCATGCTGTCTAATCTGACTTCTGTGGAATCTTTCTATAATGTACGCGACCAAAATGCGAAGCGACTGAAGCATGCTATTCCTGATAAAAGCACGACTTGCCCATGGCGCTTTCAACATTCTCGACTTCGATCTGCGGTGGACAACAACACTGTATTTCTGTCAGAAGAAGACTGTCATGTATCTGACAATTTGCCACCTTTACCTTCACTGAAATCTCTGTTGGATATTATGGAAGCCGTCAAGTGCTTCTTAGACGGAGTTGAGGTTGATGAGCCAACTTCTCATCTATCTTACCTGAACTATCTTACTTTGGATATTCACATGTTCCAAATGCAGATTATTGAAGAAGTGCCTGCCATCGCTCGGGATACTTGCTGCCTTCTACGAAACCAGATGAGAAAGAAGCCGTGGCCATATTGTGGTTCATCATCTGCAAAAGCGGCTTGTTATTTGTCAGGCAACACGGCTTTGGATATGGTGAAAATTCTTAGATATTCCAGCAAAAAGACCCGAGAATTGCAGGTGTCCATGAATGAATGGGAGCAGGAGATGCAAGGATTCAAATCGAGTGTTGTGAACTATTTGAATCAGCTGCTTGATTCAATGCATATATCTGATATCCCCACGGACAAAGTCAGTGATAACCAGGAACGTGAGCCCTCGACATCCAGCGATCCGTTTGAGACATTGTTTACTCCACGCCCAAAGCGCATGAAGACTTCGCTTCATGAACAACTTGAAACAGAAATGTTGCTTTTTGAGACCATTCGTGTGGCCTCCAGACATCCGACCAAGGATTTTCGGAAAGGGAAAGGACCACAAATGAGACTTTTGTCAAAGTGTGCAAAAATTCTTTTTTCCACCCCAGTGTCATCGGCTTCTGTAGAAAGACTATTCAGCGAGGCGGGGATTCTCTTATCAAAGCTTCGAAAAAGGCTCAAGCCTGACAAGCTCAGCGCTATGATTTGCACAAAATATGAAACAGATGTTCCTGGAAAGATCACATTCAGAGGGTAACTCAGGCATGTTCCCAAAGACTTTGCGGACTACGTCGTCTACGAGGCTTACTCAGTAGCTCTGAAATGATCGATGTTTATCGTGCGACCATTAGATCCGTGATGGAGTACAGTTGTCCAGTCTTCTGTGGATTAAGTGAAAATGAATTCAAGCCTTTCGAGACATTTCAACGTCGCTGTCACAGACTCATTTGTGGGAAAGATTGTGTTTGCTCGGAATTCCCCTCAATCCGTCAAAGAGTTATGACTTTATCCCTAAACCTTTTCGACAATATTTTGAGTAGTGAAAATCATGTTCTGCAGCACATCATTCCTACACGCTTACCTTCTCGTCGACTAACTGTTCCTCACTCCCGATTATCTATAAGATCGAGAACCTTTTCTTTTCGAATGATTTCCTTGTACAATGATGACTTTAAACGATAACAACCAATCTATAACCTGTATCACTACTTTACTATTTTCTTATTTCCATTCTATTCAATAAAATTTTCTATTTCTATGCTTGTAAGTTAGAGACTGTATAATAATTCAGTTCCTAGGTTTCCATGAACATTTGTTATTCATTTGATATATTTCATAACAACGTTTGTTAATCCATTGACATTTTTCTAGTGCATCAGCTATTCTCTAGATTTTCATATCCGTAGAAACGTTTGTTAATCCATTGATATTTTTCTAGAGCATCAGCTAGTCTCTTGATAGCCTTCATTGCCGCATGGTAGCGTTTTGCGTTTGTTAATCCATTGATATTTTACTTCAGTATCTGCTATTCTCATGATTGTTTTTATACCCGCATTTTGTTTGTTAGTCCATTGATATTTTCTTGAGTATTTGCTTTTGCCTTGATGGCTTTCAAAGTGACGCTTGTTAATCCATCGATGGTCTTCATTCGGCATCACGCGGGTCTCAAAGTAACGGTTGTTAGTCCATTGATAATTTATTGAAGATCTGCTATTCTTAGATTGTAGTACTGTCATTCGTAGGCCTTTATACATAATAGGGCCTACATTGGAGAGTTTTTATAATATGTAGCTTTCATCATTCCATTGATATTTTTTAATGTTTGATGCCTTTTTAGCAGCAACGTTTGTCAATCCTTGGACAAATTTTCAATGAACGTTTGTTTCTCGAATATAAATTTGTCTTTTTGCATTTGTGGCTTTATCATCAAAGTTAGATAGAATTGGAATTACACCGTACCTAAATACATGGGATGCGAGCGAGCGTATTATCACATTCATAAATCAGTAGTTGTTTTCTGTTGATAAGTCATAGAAATATGCGTAGGCGAAGTATTGACTTCATTGCTTGTATACAGGCACTGTACTTGTATTGTAAACTTAAATATGATATTGCGATGAGCTAGAAGTTTGCCCTGTTCATCACAAGTACGTCACCGCATGAAGTGAATCAGAGTGAATAGACATGCGAATATGTGTATGTATAGGCCTATATGTAATCGAAGACTATTTCGATGAAGTCGTCTTTATTGATTGACTAATCCCTGAAACAAAATGATAGATATTTTTGATAATTAGTAAAAACTTGCAATTTTTGGAAATTACAAAATAAGATAGATTGATATGCCAATACTTTTTCATCCAAAAGCTAGGTCAACTAAAAGCGCTTAATCTCATCAGTTCAATTACGAAAATCCGTTAATCGACTTGTAGTCCGAAAGAAGAGAACCATAAACCGTATAGGAAGAGTAATGAGCCATGGGAACTCTGATGGGAAATACTGCAAAATCCCGTGGGAATGGGAATTCCCATGGGATTCCCATCAAAAATCCCGTGGGAATGGGATGGGAATTCTAAATCAATTTCCACGGCAAGCCTGGTAAATACTGTAGATAACACTGCTGTGGGCAAATGCTGTGGATGATAAAGCTGTTTTAGAATGTTATTTAAGAATCTCATGAATAATGTCGTTTAAGGATGTTATGAATTGGTTTTTCAATGCTGATTTGTAGGATTATTTTCTACCGCGAGGCTGAAGATAAAATCCAGGCCCACTCTTTAGTAAAAGCATCACCCTCCAATGAAAGCCTACCAAAATAGTTACTATATATATATATTGTATACTGCTTGGATACTGATCCGCCATGTGCTTGTTGAATCACATGAGCTGTCGATTTGGTCATTATAATATCGCTGACTCGGTTAGAGAAGATCACAACTGCTTTATGGATGACATGCATCAGTTGCCTAATGACATGGCTACCTCTGATTCCTTATTTTAGGGTAAATAAGTTCCCTCAATTCTCAAGGGCCTGAGTGAGAGACGTTATATTTGAATTGATTGATAATTAATAGAAATGTTTTATTATTTTTCTCCGCTCCAGCTTCGTCCGCGCTTTGCAATGCTGCCTGGGCGAATCAAAAAGAGGCAATTTGTAAAATGCTCTCCTTGAATTGCACATCACAGTAATTCTGTCATTATAATCAACAAGCCTATTACCCATTTTATGCGTTAGGACACTAACTAGCAGTTCTTTATCCACGAGGGAACCACTTGGACCGCGGCTGAGAAAGACTGAAGTAAACGATTAAATTGTCATGCAAATGTTCTGCTGACATGACATGCAGGAAATGAAGCTTAGAGAACAGTCCATTTGGTGCAAAAACATTCAATTAAATTATCTGTCTATGAGTACAAGCAGAATGTCAACCATTCAAGTCACAAAGAGCATCGTATGACATGAAAAGGTTCCCATAAAAGCAGAATAAAATTCAAAGTCAAATTTTCTGAAACGATAGAATCACAGAACCCATGATGTCGAACAAATGATTTACAAGCGGACAAAAAATACTATTCGGACTGATGGTGAAGATGATCAGAGGAAAAAAGATTTGACGTGATAGTTGCGATGCAGCTTGTTCTAATCATCTAGATAAATATTCAAACGTTTGAGTTGGAATGCCAGTGCAGATGGACGATCAAATCTCACAACTTTTACTGAATGGCGAGGTTCTGGGAAAGTGACAACTCACATTATTGTGAGAATTTGATTATCTTTGAGATAAACATTTAGACAGCATTAATGACCGCATTGAAGCTATTTTTTATTCTATTAAAACTTGAATCCATAGACTCTACAGTCAGGGTAGCGTTGGAAATGAGTCAGTGAAACGTGACCCACAGCAGATGTGACCCACGACCTACTTGACCCACCTGATTCACATTTATGAAGCATTTTGAACAGGTCTATAAACGTGTGGTCAAATTCTGCCTGCACTCAACTCTCATTCAAGATTTATAGGAATTTTTTAGCTCAAAGACGACCCATAAATAATTTAATGCATTTTCCGTTACATATTATGTCATCAGCCACGGTGTGTCGAAAGCAAAATTAAGCGAAGAAAAATGCCCACCAATAATTTTAAGTTTTCCTACATCAGAATTTGACGCTGAATCCAATGAGACCAAAATGAAAATCTTTCATCGAGGGGTTCTCGAGATAATCGATAAAATCGATTTTATCGATCACTAGATTTGATTGATACGTCCCATTTTATGATTGGAAAAATGCCCACCAATAATTTTAAGTTTTCCTACATCAGAATTTGACGCTGAAATCCAATGAGACCAAAATGAAAAATCTTTCATCGAGGGGTTCTTATCGATAAAATCGATTTTATCGATCACTAGATTTGATCGATACGTCCATTTTGATTGGAAAAATGCCCATCAATAATTTTTAAGTTTTCAATGAGACCAAAATGAAAATCTTTTTGATCAACAATATTAGTTTTGATAACGCACACTTATAATATTTAAATTTAAGCAATTTGTTTGAATTAATTCCAAAATGTTTACTGATGCATTTAATCAGTCTTTCTTTAATAAAAATTCGAACATTTTGAGATTATAAAAACTTTATATTTTTTAGATAAAAACACAATATCGAGAGATATATAAAGCAATCTGCAGGATTTCCAAATTGATAACACTTTGTAATTCACAAATGGCGCTCATTGTATAGGAAGAAACTGCACACAGGCAAATTCCGCTTGTAGCGGTGTTATTTACCTTGACACCAAACAGTGAAAAAGTCTCCGTGAATAGATTCGGCCGCCTGTTCACTGTATGGTCCGAGACCGGACTCGTTCATTTCGCAGAAATCAGGAACGTGGTGGATTACTGCATGAACCTTCGGCGTCGTCGAAAGAAAAGCTTAAATTCGGCGATCTTGTCGCGCTCATAGTTATATCCAAGCAAGAATGCACCACTGCGTTCAAAGAACGAAATGCCCGAACATGTGGCAACGTCGAGATATCAGCAAATCCACAGATTGCAACAATTTTTTTGCCGAGTTGCCATTGAAGCATCCTCCATGATTGGACTCTTTTGTGACGGAAGCCCTTTCTCGGCAATGACTGGCGCTGTTTTTTTCGAGGGATAAAAATCGTTTTCACTGATCCTGTCATGAGTGAAGCTCAGGAGTGGCAGTTTGAGAGAACAGTATCTGATGCAGATTGGGAAGGCCGGATGAATCACATTCTTAAATTGCTTGGCTTGAGCATGATATTTCCAAAATTCCTGTTTGATGCCTTTGAAAGTTTTAAGTGGGCCATTTTCACAAAGATCTTCTTTCCGCGTATCACACCAGCAACAAGGATATGAGCTTCCATGAGCCATAATGCCAATCATAATATTGCTGAGTTTCATGTCACTTACAAGGAAAAAATCTCGCTCCAATTCGTCCAGCTTCAGCAGTATCCATAATTGTTTGATGTTGTTGTAATTCTCCTGTATATTGGGAATGCAAGCCAACAAAAAAAATCTTTTTTACAATATTTGAATCTGCTAGTTGAGGAAAAGCTCCATAAATGGACGCCGGGCGATTCGGCTTTGATGCCGCTGACAATGGACAACATGATTTTTACAAATCCTGCCCTCCATCAACACAGATTTTGATGATCATTATTCAGATCGGAAATGACATACTCGAGAAAGTTACTGTATCATTTGCAACCTCGAAGAAATCCATCTCAATAACATCGAAGAAACTCATCAAAAATATGGTCTTGTTCAAACATAGTTAATTTCAATTCGATTTCTTCCGCGGATTGGGTACAGATTTTCGAAGATCACTGACCAATTTAATCGTCTTTCTCGTACTTAAAGAAAGATCCTCACGAATCTGAAGAATATCATCAGACTTTATCGTCGACGAGTCACTGTCAGGTGAAGAGATACACAACCTCAACGTGCGTTCGGTTTGATTTCAGACATGTGCAGTAAATATTTCGTCTTTGAACACACATGAGAAAATCCACGAGAAAGAATCGAAAAACAACTGCAGCAAAGTCGTACTTGCTTTGGCTTGATTTCATCACTATCATCATCATCAAGTCGAGATGTCGGCCTTCCTTTGAGTAATTTGTTTCTTGTTGCATGTCTGAGGAAGTTGCTTTTCGCTCTTTCACAAATACAGCAACTACAGGAACCCGATAGCACTGCGCGATTTAAGGGAATTCGAAATGGAAGAATAATCAAAAAGAGTAATTGTTCTGGTGAAATCGTTGTTGTCATAAGAACACAGGATTCGACGACATGTACCACAGCCTCAAATCATCAGTAGAATAATCAATCAGGCAAAATTCATTGATCATACGTAGTGATTATCGTTGAGCATTTCTATCCTTGTCAAAGCACAATAAACAAATACGTCTAGCCTGCAAATGCGTTAATGGGGCATAGTGAAGCACTTCGAGAGCTGATGAAAAACCAAAACTAGCCTGCTAAGAAAGTCAATCGACATAAACAAAGATGATCAATCAATGTATCTGTGGGGGTGTTCTGCGCTGTGCACGCTTACTGCTTGTAGGGGAGATGACTCACGCGCTGTCGCCTCAAGGACGACATTGTAATTGGCTGGCCAGATTTTGGCCGGCGTTGCTGTTATAATACTGTTCGAGTAATATAACACACTGTGCTACGAGTGTCGTTATCCTTCAGTTTGCATTATGAGATTACCATCGAAATTTAACAATAAACTCCGGCTCTCATCACCAGGGTAGGATTTCTGTTCCGTTGGTAGCTTAAGTGACGATGAAAAGTAAAGTTTCACGTTCTAATGTCAATTCTAATTTTTGAATTTCGATTGTGAAACAATTATGTGAAGTTATTGCGCTACCTAAGATGCAGTGCGACAAACTTGATAATAACCCCCTAAATATTGTATTTTTATTTTAGTCTCAATTCTGATGTTCGTCAAATTCTGATGTAGGAAAAATTATGATGGGCATTTTTCAATCATAAAATGGGACGTATCAAATCTAGTGATCGATAAAATCGTTTTATCTCGATGAAAGATTATTCAGCGTCAAATTAGAAAAACTTAAAAATTATTGATGGGCATTTTTCCAATCATAAAATGGGACGTATCGATCAAATCTAGTGATCGATAAAATTGATTTTATCGATTATCTCGAGAAACCCCTCGATGAAAGATTTTCATGGATTCAGCGTCAAATTCTGATAATTATTGATGGGCATTTTCCAATCATAAAATGGGACGTATCGATCAAATCTAGTGATCGATAAAATCGATTTTATCGATTATCTCGAGAACCCCTCGATGAAAGATTTTCATTTTGGTCTCATTGGATTCAGCGTCAAATTCTGATCTAGAAAAACTTAAAATTATTGATGGGCATTTTTCTTCGCTTAATTTTGCTTCCGACACACCGTGCAGCTGTATGTCAACTCCTTTTGCGAATAATAATAATAATAACTATGCTTTAATTCCAAATGACAGACGCACATTGGTTTTAAACTAACAAGTTAAGTATGATTATAAGAAATTGGTATAATAAGAGTATAAGGCAAATAAGAGTATTCAATAGATGTTGAAGTCAGGCATTTGAACTACAGTTTATGCAAACATCGCATGAAATTGTTATTCGTTGTACAAGATTTAATCTGGTAATTGTGATGGCGCTGCCGAAGATTATGTCTATTTTCTTTTAACCCTTAAGATTCAAAGGGGTGATCATTTTGATCACCTCCACTACATATTTTAGATTTTTCTTCGACAAGACGGGAGGAATTTGTGAAGAACATAGTTCTTGTCTTTCATGATCTTCTTGAACCAGTTATCATTCTGTTTCTCAATCGTTTTCAAAATATTTGTATCAGGTTTGTAGAAACCAAGTCGAATGCTGCGCTTTGCAATTTTCGTGATACGGGTCTTATCACCTTCTGATGTATCATAATGCAAATTCAAATTTCAAAGTTAGAGGGAAACGTAGGGTTTTAATAAGCATAGAAGTCCGACATAGCAGTAAGAGAAAAGAACTTCCATGTACATTGGAACAGTGCCTCTATGTCGTGGACATGCGTTGTCAAGACGACGGTACCTAAACAATGGTGGCTTCTAGTGGTTGACAGAGGGTAGCGGTTCCTTGTCAATGTACTTCACAGTACTTCAAATGTGCTTCAAAGATTCCTCTGACAAATTCTTTCCTCTTGAAGGCTCCTCGATGCAACAGTTTACTGCGGCAGCTTCGTCGTGTGATGTGGACGAGTCAATTGTGCCTCTGGAAGCAGCAATAAGACGCTGGAGTACTAGGTTCCAATCAATGGAGTATTATCGCGCATGTCGAGCACCATCCGGACTTCATTGAAGCATAATCGTCATGCATTGTGACATTTTGGCAAAACCGACACCCCAATACATTCGCGGCAGTAGTCTTTAGACTTCAATGACCTGTGTCGATATCGAGCGGTCTTTCAACAGTCTACGTAATGTAAGACAAAATTTAGAGGAAGAAAAATTGAAGGATATGTAGAAAGTGACCTTCAATGATTTCTAGATTTTGACATTCAAAATTATGGCTCTCTCAATAATAGTTTTGTTCCCATTTGCGAGCGGAGAGTAGTAGACTACTTCGTAGCTCATAGTTACCAATAATAAAGACATTTGCAATTAACTTAATAACATGGAGTGATATATTAGTTTCAGCTATGAGAAAATAGGTTGCATTTTCTAGAATACTCGAAATCGAATGTCGTATCACAGAAAAACGCAGAATCCATTAAATAAAATATGGTTCAGAAGACAGAACATTCAAGCGTAGAATTCGCGGGAATCCTGTCAATCACTGATGTAACCCATCCAGAGAACAGACGTGGCCATGGATCAAGAATGAAGCATTTTCTTTTCCGATTTATTAATAAAATCGCACCAACCACGGAATCATGTTGATCGAGACGTGATCAGAGATTTGATCTGCACCATGCCACACCGCATTTGAAAATACTAGAATTTAAGGGAGACGACTTGACAGCTATGAGGAGGGAATGATCAGTCATATTTAGGACCAGGCCCTCACTCGGCAAAAACATAGTATAATAAAACAATTTTTAAGATGATATAGGAAGCAAATTCTGTCAATTATATTTGCTGTATTCTCCAAATATTGTTGACTTATCTACTTTCCATCTATTTATGAAACTTGCGATTAGCAAGTTAGTGAAATTCTTCTAACTTGCAAATTGCAAATCTTAGATTTACCAAGGCATGGCTGCAACTTTAAATAGGGAGTTGTAGATGAAATGGTGCTTATTCAAGTTTGTTCCCGATTTTCAATTGAGGATGCAACTCCATATTTAGTTATTCTATTTACACTTATGAAACTGGCTGCATTACTTGCTGTTTTCTCCACAATATCGTCGTTTTATCTTATTTCCAACTATTTATGAAACTAACTGCATTACGACATACATTTGTTGTCAATTTGTGGCATTTCCAAGAAAAGTGTCCTTTAATTTTTGCTGTCAAGGGTGTCACACAAAGATTTCAGATCTGGCAGTGACGGTTTCAACAACCGAAGCATAATTACCCAGTCGAGTTCATTGTAGAGTACAGTTCGCATCGTTCAACGATTGCATCATCCTGGGACATCTATTTACCGGATTTCCAATTCAATTTAATTCAGAGGGTAGTTTAAACCTTGCAGAGTTAAATAGACGAACTAACAGCGTTTTTATGGAAGATTAATTGTCTAACACATTACTTAGCTGATGCACCGAGAAATCATTAGCATTTGATTATCAGGTATTACGCAATGAACCAAGAAATTCTACTAAAGCATATGAAATTATTGCATGCAGAAATTTGTGTTACTGTGTCGTTCGATATTTCCAATCTCGTCACTGGATGAAAAATTACGAAATACTCTCATTTTATGACTTTTCATTACCTTTCACTGTTTCTCTAATCATCTATTTCCTGCGACGATGCAGAGTTGTTAATTGTGGTTAGGTCAGAGAAATAGATGTATTTAACTTTTGAAGAAATATAGTGGCATAGCCATGATGTTCAGGTTACGGATCCCATATCCTGCCTATGCCATTATACATACTTTGCAACTTAATGCATTTTTTCCACCTTTCCTGGAGACGCAGACGTACTCTTCATTTTTGCTATTGTTGTCATTATTTTTGCCTTCATTTGAAGAAAGTATACAATCAATGTATATTAACACATAACAAATAACAAATAATTGGATCATTACATCGCATCAGGAAGAGAAAGTCAATGCTGATGAAAGGCAAAAGAAATTCCATCGAATCGGATGAACAAAATACATTCAATGTTTCAATCTCAAAATATAGGTAATATCAATATTTTGTGACGAAAATGATAATTTTATTGGGTCTATTTCATAAGAATATATTCTATCCAGCAATACTGAATTTAATCAGAGAGTTTCATTTACATATTTTATGGCTATTACTTTATGTATTTCATCGATAGAGATAAGCTGATCACATGAGGCATCGGAATAATTAAATTTCTGGCAAGACATGTAAGTGTTCAGGATCACGGACTTTCAAAACATTTCGAGGTAGATGACATTTTCATTGACCTATCATTCTGTTACATAAAACCCGTCAGCTTCTGGAATTTCCAGACAGTATGTCGGGTTTGAATTGCCACTCTTTGCAAGTTTGTGATTTCTTCACACTCGATACAAACTTGAATTTAAGCCAGGCAAGGACTCCTTAACAGGCTTATGTCAGATAATTTTTAACAGTTCCAAGAGCTACATCTGCATTGGCTATTATAGAACTTTCTTCTCGAATAAGAAGTACAGAGAATATCACTGCTGGTTCAAAGCCAAATTCCTCACTACTATTGATTTCATCCTATAGATAGCACTTTTGTTACTTTCGGGGACTTTCTTTAAACAAATTCGGGGCTTCCTATGAGTGGGAATTCCAGTTCACTCTTGGCTGACCTATTCTTACAGTACAAGGAGTTCAAGTTCGAGACGGGGCTTCTAGCGAGCAACAGATTTGGCTTGGCCAAACTTCTCTCTCGCACCACAAGGTATACCGACGAAATTTGTGTGTTTAATTACAAGCACTTCGATAAGATCCTTTCTGAAATCTACCCGATCGACCTCTTCGCTAGCAGAAGCGGTGATAGCAACAAATGCGTAAATTATTTAGATGTTGAAATCAAGATCCAAGATAGTGGCCTATACACCAAGGAGGTCTACCATAAGGTTGATGAGTTCAGCTTCCCAGTGGTGCTATATTCTTTCCCCGAGAGAAATATGCCTTTGAACACTGGCTTAAACATCTTTGCTGCCCTACTCACCAGGTTCGCTAGGATTTCATCTGATGCCTTCACATCAAGAGCTAAGGGCATATCTTCAAGGAAGGGGGCTACAAGGTTAATCCACTAGTTAATTCTTGCATAAAGTCCTTCTCGAGGAATAGGTTCCTCGTCTATAAGTTTGGTTGTTTTTTGTGTAATTTCTGTGTAATTTTCTATAACTCACTTTTACAAAATGCCTGTTGGTTCAACGAAATTGGATCGGGAGTATAAAGAAAAAACATTTATAAAGAAATTTCATCCTCCTCTAAATTCTACAAAGTAATAACTTCCAAATTTCATTAATGGCACTGTTGGCAGAAAGTAAAATGTAATCTTCTAAAGCGGACTATGCATACATGTAGACAAATGTGGTGTACGGAGATTTATTCTTAGAATTAGAAAACAGTGTATACTACATAGATCACGAGCTTTAACATTCAATAGGTTTCTCAAACGATCAATCATAAGAATCTAGCTGTTTATTCTGTGAACTACGCAAGTTGGACTGAAATATTTAAGCCCGTCCAATCTGATCTCGACTTTGATGCCATCAAAGATAATAAAAACTGTAACACAAATCACCAACCAAAGTTAAATTGGCTGCGGACAATGTGCTGTTCATATACTAAAAGCCAGATACCTGTTTCTTCTAGGAATAGGCCAATGAAGAGCGAAAAGAAGTGTTCAAAAAAGGTGCGTTTAGACTTTACTTTTAATCTCTGTTTGAATCTTCAGATCAACTCGGTCAACTCTACAGGCATGAATTGATGGCATTGATACCTCTGTCAATCACTGTTACATCAATCAATACCTGATTCACACAATTTCAAGAGCAGAGGAGTGGGATTAAGTAGGATGCTTATTTTCTCATGTAGGCAGAGATCTGACTGTAGGCCTGCTTCCCATATAAGCATCGTCGCATATTTTCCCAACACCTCAATGAGTGGAGACTGGCGGAGAAGTGACTGTATCTGCAGATGACGGACATCGACTAATCTAAGCATGCTATCGCACTCGGAATCAATTACTCTGCACACCAGATATATACGCTATACATTAAAAAATCAAAAGATGGGAAAAAAGATGTTCTACAAGATAAGAAAATTCCATCAATTTACATACCAGCAGATATTACACTATTTAATTAAGTTTGATTATATTGTGCTGATGAATGTATGTCATGAGATACTATTACACAAATGCATAGTGCTTACATTTGAAATTTAGTCGTGAAGTCGCTTACACAAAACATTGCCACACTACAAAATCATCACAGAGTAGGCCTACTGGTACGTAATATCCATGTTCCAGTACAATAGAATTGACCGGAGATTCATCAGACACAACAGCTTCATATTCATTTGACAAGTTCCACCTGAGTTACAAGCTTGTCATTATCAAATTGCTATGCTTGCTGTGTTGCTTCTCGTGATGTTCATTAGTTCTTCAGTTTCAACCTATGGATCTGGATCCAAGGGTCTTGGGTCCACTTTGGGTCTGGGTCTTTGATTTGGACCCAATTATCTTCTCTGGTGCAAAATGTGTGCGATTTTGGGGATGATTACATGTATATTCATAGACTGTCATCACGCCCGGTATTTGGCACTTTGGAGAAATTGAACAATTCTGTGGAGAAATTGACAATCTAGCTATCTGATCCAGGTACACAGGCATTTATTGGAAACAGCTGGGCTTTTGGTGGTCACGTCGACAGGCGTTTCTGAGCTGCTAATCCATTGAACACAAACGAGGCAATTCAGTGATACGCAATCAGCTCAACACATGTGCATGACATTAATGATTTTTGGTTTTTTTGATACAGGACGTGATACAGGAATTATTTTGAATCTCACATAGCGTGAGCTTGTTGATAAGTGACTTAACTAAATCATGAAGTCTGTCACATGTACATGACATTAATCTTTTTTGAATAATTTGATACAGATGATTATTTTGAATCTCACATTGTGTGCGCCTGTTGATAAGTGACTAGACTGCACGTAAATCATAGTCCTATTTAAGATGCTATCTGACTACTAAATGAAACGGTATTACAATCACCGGGTTTAAGCTAACAGAAGTGCTAAAATGCTTATTAAGTACGAATTGAGAACTAATATGATAGAACACTAAAAAAACAGATTATCCAGTCAATCTTGATTAGAAAATATTATAGCAATTCATCACCCGTATAATTACTTACAAAAATCGAAAGATTGATTTGAAAAACACAATGGAAAAATATAATTTGCATAATATTTGCTATTTTTACGTAAACAATTAAAAGTAGTTTCATTTGACTTAATTAATGACTAAGATGGAGTTGGCATGTTGAAAAATGTACTGTGTATCGTCTGAACATTGTCCGCGCGGAAATTTTATGACAAACTGTGCATTGTCAAAGCATGTGTATTGTCAACTTTATAATTGTAAGTTGCAAGGTACAAATTTTAATTACAATCATGATATTTTCAACGGAGCAAAGTCATAATAATCATGGATCCAGAAATTATTTTCTGTCAAGATGAATGAAATTCTGCTGATCCAAATGCATTTTCATTTTAACAGCTCTTGGATTTGGATGGGCATATAGGATATTGCGGGTTAGATGTACAGCATGGCATCTATCGGTTAGTGGGCGTTCTTGGCCTTTACACCTATCTATGTGACAATTCTAAACTATTTACAGATATGAAGAATTAAAAGACTAACACATTTAATAAGTAGCAGTTACTATGAATGCCATGGAATCTAAGAAATGTGGGTAATGGTGCAGAATCGGTAATAAACTTCATATAATGCCGCTGTGGGTAATTAACTGAAAGCACATGATATAAATCCAAACTACTAACAACGAAATCAAAATCTTTGCTAGATAGCGGGACATAACGTGGGAATAGTTTCTAGAATGCTTTCAAACAGTTTTGAATTCCACTGTAAGCAAGCTAATTCGTAAACAATTGCTTGGGATAACGACACCCGTCCGCGATCTGCGGTCAAAATGTCGATAGCCGACAGAATGGAATCGACTTCAACGACTGATGTTTGTGAGTGGTCATCCATCTGGTATAGTCAGATGATCGAGTGCAGAAAAGCGAGGGAGACGTGAAGCAGCATCTGAAATTAGATCTGATATCAACGGAAGGCTACTAGAGTTTATTACCAGATTTTGCACCATGACCGATAATTGGGGTAAATCAAATACTGAAAGAGAACCGGTCGAAAGGCCTCACATGCACGTTGCGTTGTTTTTCCTTTTCAAATGCTGCAAAGGGTCAGACTTCTTTTATGAATTCTAATTGAATTTTTTTATCGTAATTTGAAATAATCCATTGCTTTTGGCTGTTCATTAGATTAAAGAAAAAGGACATGTCCTTCAAATGTATAGTTCATTAGCAAACATCGCATGTTTGAAGAGAGATTATGATGGTTTATGATTTCTGAGATCTAATCAGTGAGGGATTATGACATGTGAAGTTGAGTTCATTACCAGACTACGAAATTCAATACTCCCATTCAATTTGACTTGACGTCAGGTTTGTTGCAAACTTTGATAGTTTACTTTGATGTTTCGTACAAGCACCCGTGAGAAATCCGATTTTACTGCCACGACAATATCATGAAATAAGAAAAACATCCTCAAAATATTCACGTTGTTGATGTCGCCGCCGTCTAGGATCTCGTCGTCTGGAGCAGTAGAAAAAGTGATTGTGGCTGATTAATAAGCAGCTAGAAATTTCTCATTTGAGAATCAGGACGTTGATGACATTTTTCCCGATTATGAACTGAAATGTATATGTGGACAATTCCACAAAAAGTAAGACATGGGTCAGAAAAGCAGAAATTTTAAAGCTGCCTCTCGTCTTTGTCCTCCAAAGAAAATGTTCGAAACCATTACAATTTGGTGTGGCAATCTTATCTGATGACTGTCACAGCAATTCGCAAAATGTCTCTTCGTCATAAATAGTTCAGTTAAATTTCAATGATTCGCCATACATTCAAAAGTAATTCTTAAGAAACCAACCACGCTACCAAGTATCTAAATTAAATATTCTATGATGTACAAGAGTGTATGAAAAGTATACTGCAGACATATCGTATCTTACTGTGCAGTAGCTCCTCAGAAAAATCTCTTTACGCACAAGTAAGCCTACTTTACACTGGCAGTCGCTGCAGTTGCAGCAGACGAGTGACACGCCCGTCACGTGATTGAAGCGCAGCATGACACAGCTATGAAACAGAACTGCATGTGCAGCACCTAATTTGCATTGCGAACGGCAAGACAGCAAGTCAGTTACTGCACTGTTTAACCAAAGTGAGTCAGGGAACAAAAAATGGAGAAAATTAACCAATCAGATGACACCATCATTGCAGCAAGCAGGCTGCAAAGAAATAGACTTCGTTCTAATTGCTGAACTGCACCTGAACTGCCACTGCAGCACTGACATCATGTTCTGTGTCAGAAGAAAATACGATAAACGTCACAACAAGGTTTACATTACATTTCCGCTGGCAGTTCAAGTGCTGTGCAGCAGATAACGAAGATGACCTCGTTATGACGTTTATAGTCAGCAATTAGAACGAAGTCTTTCTTTGCACCCTTCTGCAATGACATTGTCATCCGACAGGTTAATTTTCTCTCATTTTTGTTCCATGACTCACTTTGGTTGGATATTACAGTAACTGACTTGCTATCTTGCTGTTCATAGTGTAAATCAGGTGCTTCACATGGAGTTCTGTTCCATAGCTACGTCATGTTGCAATTTCATCATATGACGAAGGTGTCACTCTCCTGCTGCACTTACACCAACTGCCAGTGTAAAGTAGCCTTACCGGGTACATTTAGAGCTATACTTGTAAATGGCAGAAAGCACGAAGTTTTGTCAAACCATTGTGGAGCGACAATTTCCAGTGTATGAGATTATCTTGGGATCAATTCGATTTCGGAAAGGAACATTTCCTAAGTATGGAAACCTCTGCTGAAAATTAGTGAACTGATCAAAATGACGCGTCCGCTACCGTGAAATGGACCATTTACAAACCATGCTGTGTTATTTGCAGCTATTTTGTACGATAAAATTGTAGCTGACGATATTATAAATTCATCCGACGAAAGAATATTACATGTTTTGCAACGCTTGGAGCCACAACTTGAAACTATTCCGTATTCTGACGATCTTTGAGGTGGAGCATCGTACAATTTAGAAGAAGCTAAAAGCTGTTTAATTCTTGTTGGAGGGATACTTGTTTCACTATAGTTCAACTGATATCTGAATTTCATTTAGAAAATGTTGATGTTTGGTTAGGTTACTTTTAGCTGATCGTATGTCGAAGGATGATACGGTGCAATCATTGGAATTATTTGAACATCTGATGATTTTTTCTGTTTGATAAATAGCTCGTTCTCATCTAAACGTAAAGCCTTGCTGATTTGATGCTGAACACGGCTGCGAGGATATCCTCTGTCGACTAGGGCTTGGTATAGATCTTGTAGATGAATTCTTGCTTGCAGAAAATCAGAACAAATGCGTCTTATTCGCAAAGCTTGGGAATACGCTATTGGAATTTTATGTTCTGGGGGATGACATGATGCATAATGTAAAAACTGTCGGGTGTCGGTTGGCTTGAATACAAATCAGTTCTAATAGAAGACCCGTCCTTTGTAACTGTAGTGTCAAGGAAGTTTACACTTTTATCACTCTTCTCAAAAGTAAATTTTATAGATGGATAAACGTTATTAACATTATTTTCAAATTCACGAAGGGATTCTACGCCATGTGTCCAAATCACAAAACTGTCGTCGATATAACGCCGACATACCAATGGTTTTAACACTGCACTAGACAGAATTTGTTTCTCAAGCCAAATCATGAAAATGATGGCGTAGTTAGGCGCCATCTTTGTACCCATGGCAGTTCTGACAACCTAGTAAGTTCTCAAGTCAATCGAAAAATCTGATTCTAAATTTGTCAAACGTAAGTAGTGAAAACTGTGCCCTACTTGCGAGGGATAGGTACATGGATAGGTACATGTAAAATTTAGTGTTATCAATAGGTACATGGATAGGTACATGTATAATTCAGTGTTATGAATAGGAA
>CAJQUW010007528.1:0-17041 GCA_907163375.1 Prostheceraeus crozeri
TATACCGAGGATCTTCGATATTAGTAGTAAGTTAAAACTCCACTTCTGGAATAGCGCAAGATGGCCGCCGTCGCTGACGTCCCCCCCTCCTGTCCGTTCGAGTCGGTCCGTGGTGTGTCCGCCGTGTTGCTTCGAGTCTGACGTCCCCCCCTCCGGTCCGTCGAGTCGGTCGTGGTGTGCCGCCGTGTTGCTTCGAGTCTGACGTCCCCCCCCTCTGGCCGGCCGTCGTAGCGCGCGGTGATGTGCTGGCCAGGTTGGCGTGGTGTGCCGGCCAGGTTGGCGTGGTGTGCCGGCCAGGTTGGGAGGGTGGACTGTCGTAGCTCACCTGAAAAAATCCTAAGTGTCAGAGTGGCTTTGTATGGGTAAAATTTTGAAAATTTTCGAAAGTGTGTCATTTCGACCAGGGACCTTCACCAAAACATTTTTCATCAAATTTCACTGACCCCCCCCCCTCGGGAGAGCTACCTTCGATCTTGGCTTCCAGTTGACGGATTTTGCCGTGCAATAGCTCGTTTGAAAGCTAAGAGTGAGACAAATTCACTGAAAGAATTGGCTTGTTCATATCTGTCTTCGTTTAGATGTGAGACGCCATTTAAGATTTTGGGACATTGGCGAAAAACGACAGAGTTAGAATTTGGGACGTTTTGGGCTGTAGCGCCAAAACGAAGCATCGGAATGGAAAACGGACGCCAGATTCGGATTCAGTGTGAAATTCTGCATCGGTATGGTGAGTTTCAAGTCAATCGGAGAGAAAAAGTTTCGCTGACGACGTCCCCCCCCCGGCACCGATCTTCCAACTTTGGTTCTAGAGATCGTAGAAAGTCGTGCAATAGCTCGTTTGAAAGCTAAGAGTGAGACAAATTCAGTGAAAGAAACGGCTTGTTCATATCTGTCTTCGTTTAGATGTGAGACGCCATTTAAGATTTTTGGGAGATTGACGAAAAACGACAGAGTTAGAATTTCCCAAGAAACAGCTCCAGCGGGCGAATGAAGGCTCGGATTGGTAAACGGAGGCCAGATTTGGAATCAGCTTGATGTTATTGTCCAATGAGGATCATCATCCAATGAGAATCAAGCATTTCTATATAAATAGCGAGCCCTCCACAGTGAGAATCATTCCATCGTTGAATCACACGAGTGACGGACGAACATTTTCTCTCTCTCTAGTTCCCTATTCTATTATCCAACTAAAATGGTAAGTCGCTACTTTCCTCCCTCTCCTCCCTTGAACGTAAACTTAATACAATCTTTTTCATTTTTAGGCATCTACTCCATCTGCTGCACTAGTAGGACAAAATGGCGGTCAAACGTTACAAGGTTCGCTACGATCAGATCATCTACAACTGAGGCCAGTGGAAGAAAACAACCAAGGTACATAATATCCTACACCGCTACAATACAAGCGTAAATTTAAACAAGTCTTGCGTATGACGATCATGGCGTAGTACTCCAAACGGGAATGCTCCTTCCACGGATTATCAAGATAATGCACAATCAGTATGGGGACTACATACTGATCCCCGTGAGTCCGTACATTCGCCACCAACTTGATATTATTGAGGAGTACGTGACATTAAATATGGACATTCCTACTCCTCTTGCTCAAGAGTGGAAGGCGAGAGATGACAAGAATACTCCCTATAGAAAGATTTGGGGTGGTAATCAAATTTGCCTACCGGTATCACATTGGTGCACTTACTATAAGAAGGAGGGAGATCATTCAACACCCATCACATGCGACGAGCTCGGAGAAGGTACTTGGGATATCCTTTTCAAAGTGAATAGGCTATATTATGGTCGTCACAAGGATAATAAAATAGCCTCTCTCTCCATGCATATGGAATCCATCCTATATATTCCAAAAGCACCCAACGTGGACGACATAATTGATCAAATCCTTAACAGAAGTGGTACGAAGCGCAAGTCGGAGAAGAATGCTGCATCAAAACGCAAATCATAGAAGGAGAATTACTAGTCCTTTCCTAACTCTACCCTATGACAATTCGCTTATGTGCTTTGAGTGTCGTAGACGTGGTCTTATTAGATACATTTTACTTCTTCGTTGCCATCATATCATTTGTGTATTTTCTCGTGAAAAGCATTGATGTAATTCTTCATTTTGTAATATGTTATAGAACGTTTCCTTAGATGTGTAAATTTCCGTTTTAGGCTTCTATCATCATTTTTATGGATTGTGAGTGTGAACCTGTACAGGAGCTCAGTGCTATTGCTATGAACAATTGGACATATCAGATTGTCAGTGTCTATCATCAACATGCCAACTGCAATCCCAATGTTGATCAATGGGCGAGAAAACACATTCATGGACTTAATCTGAAATATTTGCAAGACTATGGCTTTTCTTGTGAAAGTGCTCTTCTTATTGACTTTAAACGATGGTTAGCTGCTTTCAATGTTATACGCATCTTTTGTAATAATCCTGGTAAGGAGAGGAAAGTATTTCCCAATCTAATCATTGATGATATTTTGCTCCAACTACCGGGAGCCTTGGGATAGTACAGTGAATCAACATTATCATGAAGTCACGAAACGTTTTAAGGATTTGTCTGTTCCTATTTTTTTGTCTGTTTGTTGAAGTAGCTACGTTCATAACCAATGCTTCTTTCCTCCTTACCTCAGCACTGCCAAAGTCCTGTATGGTTATCATTGCTCGCTGTATGATAGTTACCAGCTGTATCTATTTTATCTCTTTCAAACCATTGATTTATAATGCATGTTTGTTACCGTTATTCAATAAATGTTACTATGAGAAGAGTTGTTGTTTTCATGCAATGGATGGGTTAGATAAAGGGCGATCATGTCATTCTCAAACGACTGCGGAACATTACGTTTTCATAGGCAAAGTTTAAAAGGAGCTGTTCAAGATTATGTGATAAAATTTCATAAAGATGAGACCGACATCGAAGCAGTGGTCGATGATGCTAGCACTCTATTTCTAGAGTTAATGAATACATTCTCTGATAGCATTGTCATGGCGCGATTAGTTGCGAAAATTAAGTTTAGTCATTTTGGAAAGGAAGAGGTGGAAAGTCGCTCTTTCCATTTTGCTTCTTATCAATGGAAGTGGTAGATCACCCCGAAGAATTTTTTAAAAGACATATGATAAAAATTGCTGAACGTCTTAACGCATTTAACCATCATGGTAGCAGTCTAGTGATTGAAGCGATTTCAGATATTCACATTCAACTTTCCATAAAGAAAAATTGAAAATGCAGTGGTACTTGATTGTAGCACAACTGGTTTTCGAGCTATGTCTGCTCACTCTCGAAGTATATTCCTTCTGTACATGCGTCTATTATTTAGAAAAGGCTAGCAAATTCATATCTTCAAAAAGACTTGCTATAGACATCAGCAACGGTGAAACTATGTGTTGTGATGTATGTAAGCGAAAGGATGGAAATGAAAAGCGCATCTTCAAGAGATGTAAGCACGCTTTTTGTCAACGCTGTTTCATACGTAATTGCATTCAACTTTGCAAATGTAACCACTGTGATATTGCTCATTTCGAGTGTCACTTATGTCGCAATAGTTAGTACCTATGCAAATGTGGTAAAGATAGGTTTTAGCAAAGACTAACACGAAAAATGGCGAAACGTAAAATGGCGAAACGTAAAAGTCAAAAGTCTTCAAAGTTTTCTTCAGCCATTCAAGCTCTCCGACGAGTGAAAGCAAATCAGCGATACAATGCTATACGACATGCTAACGATAAATTCATTCGTGAAATTATTTCTCATGTGAGAAAGTTGAGGACGAAGAAATTAGCACCAAAACAACGAAAGTTACTTAAGCGATATGCTACGAAATTGCGTTTCATCTCCAATACTAAAGTCACCCTTCAAAGAAAGAGGGAAACTCTAACACAAAAAGACGGTTTCCTTCCAGCGTTACTACCGATGTTAACTCCTATCGTGGGCAACCTATTGGGTAATATCTTTGGCTCTAGACGTTAATTATGCAAATGTTGAATCTCAAAGTATTATAATGGATTTCAGACTTCAATGTGATAAAGTTCTGACTGTATCAGGTCCATCTCATGCAGGTAAAACTGTTTTCACGCTGAATTTATTGGATAAAAGAAGGAGTTGTTTAAGGAACCTATCAATCGAGTGATTTGGTGTTATGGTATTTATCAACCGTCGCTGTTTCAGGAATTGCAAAGTCGCAACTTTATTCGACATGAAGGAATTATTCCAGTGGATAAACTTCATTCTAATGATGTTGTTGTATTGGATGATTTATTAAAAGAAAGTAAGAATTCAAAAGATGTTACAGATATGTTCACTCGCGCAGCACATCATAAAAGGTGCTTTATCATCTATATCACACAAAATTTGTTTCCTGATGAAAAAGAAGCTCGTACACGAAACCTGAATACACACTATTATGCTATTTTCAAAAATCCGCGAGATAAAAGTCAATTTGAAATTTTAGCGCGACAAGTTGCACCCAGAGGATCAAAAGCCTTAATTGAATTTTTTCAAGCAGCTACTGAAAAACCACACGGTTACTTATTCATTGACTTTACGCAAGAGTGTCCGGAAGAATTTAGATTTCGAAGTGATATTTTGAAAACTCCCATGACTATCTACAAACTATGAGTTCTTATTCTCGCATGATTGCTATTTCTCAGGATGAATATGTACAATTGACTGCCATGCAGCAAGTAAAGCAACCTCTTGCAAATCAAATGTATAGGAAAGAAATAGATTATCAGCAAAATGTTCACATCAAAGATCCACATCGTGCTGTATTATTACAATCGGAAACTGTTGGTCAATTGAAAAGCTTGAAGAATAAGATGCGTGACTCTATATCGACTGCTACACTTTAGCATCTCGCGCACATGCCATATCTCTTTTCCATAGTATTGAACCCCATCTCAATGTAAATGATAGAGGAGAAATCATTACAGATGAAAATAAAGTGATTGATGCTTCACGTTATGAAGACTTGATTCAGTATGCGACACGTAGAAAGCGCCGTCAGGGCTATATTCCACCTGGTTGGTCATACTTTCTTAAACTATTGAAAAAGCATAATGTGCCAAAATTTGCTTTGAATAATGAGACATTGAAAGAACTTGATTCAACAGTGGCTACTACTCCAATGCTTCAGACGATGAAAATGCCAACAAATTGGTTTAAGACGTCACCTGCTACATCCCCTCCCACACTCACTAAGCAAACAAGAGGAAGAACTCGACGTAGATCTACACCACCACTAAAACTAGTAAAAGGAAAACGTAAAACAGCTCCTCCCAAGAAATACATGTTCTCAGACTATTAATATGAAGCAGATGTGTTACTTGCCATGTAATGAGCCGCCAGAGGTGAGTGTCGTTGTCACTTGCACTTGCTGCGCCAGCTCTCACAATGAAACTCCTAAGAAATGTGAACACGATCGCAAAACCGCTAAATCTAAATGCTGCAGTTGTTGTAAATGTAGAAAGGCAAGAAAACAAAAAGATGAGAAGGAGGAAAAAGAGTCAGTCGTCATCGACTGAACGTTTGAAGTCAATCTATTATGATGTAAAACATCCGGCAGGATTTGCATCGATCAAGAAATTATCAAAAGTGAGTGGTCTTCCGCAATCACAAGTGAAACGATGGTTAAAGGGTCAGGCTACCTATACACTCCACAAACAAGCGAAAAAGAAGTACCGCACCCGCCATTATATTGTTCATGACATCGACGAACAGTGGCAAGCAGATTTGTGTGATGTTGCCTCCATTTCAAAACATAACTCGGGCAATAACTTTATTTTAACCGTCATTGATATTTTCTCGCGTTATGCGTGGGATCAACTTTTAAAAACTAAAGAAGGGAAAGGAGTAGCAAAAGCATTCCAAACAATTTTTCGAGAAGGTCGCATTCCAAAAAGAATTCAGAGTGATCAAGGAAAAGAGTTTGAAAATCAACATGTGAGAAGATTATTTGAGAGGCATGACATTGAGTTGTTTAGTGTAAAGAGTGCCTATAAAGCTGCACTCGTTGAACGTTTTAATCGCACATTAAAAAATCGCTTGTGGCGACATTTTACTGCCAACTTGACACAAAATTGGACAAAGGTTCTACAAGATACACTCCATGCCTACAATCACTCTATCCATCGTTCTATTGGACTCAGACCAGTAGATGTAAATGCTGACAATGTAGATAAAGTGCGCGAATCATTCCAACGTAAACGCACTCATGTGAAAAGTGATGTGAAAATTGGTGATAAAGTTCGTATCTCAAAAGTGAAGAGTGTTTTTGCTAAAGGGTACCTTCCGAATTGGACAGAGGAGGTATTTACAGTATCAAGGATTGATCAAAAAGACTGTCTCACCACCTACAAGTTGAAAGATTACGATAATGAAGAAATTGAGGGTAGCTTTTACCGCGATGAGATTGAGGTAGTCACTGAAAGTGAAACATATTTGGTAGAGAAAATCATTCGGTGCAAAAAACGACAAGGTGAAGAATGGTGTCTTGTTAAATGGACTGGTTATCCTTCAAGTATGAACTCTTGGATGCGTCGTGCCGACATCTTTCATCTAAGTGATCGACAGTGATTCATGCAAAGTTGTAACTAACAATGTTTAGGGTTTGAGCTATGAATCCAACTGCCTCATTTTATTCACGACCCTCCTATGTAAGTAGTGGAGGACAAATTTACAGTGGCGCTCGCTGCCAACGTGGAGGTAGCATACTTGGTGCACTGAAATCTGTTGTAGCACCTCTCATATCCAATGTCGGAAGATCATTAAAACGAAATGTTTTAAGTAATGCCGTTGGCTTTGCTGGTGATGTTGCTAGTGATCTTTCCAGAGGTAGAAGTTTTAAGAGCAGTTTGTTGAATCGTGGGAAGGAACGCGGTTTAAAAACATTGAAGCAGACCTTTTCTGGTGTTACTCAAGGAAAGAAATCGCCTAAACAAATGAATAAAGGAAGGAGGAAACATCGCGGAGCTGGTAAGGTGTGATCTTCAGTCAAAAGGCATTCACGCAAACGTCGCAGAGGCTCTAATCATTCATCAGGCGCTAAACGACGACGCTGCCATAACTTCTAATCATGGAGTGTAAAACGTCCGGTTTTGTTTGTTTGATCAACAAGCCATACAGACAGATATTCTTAGTTCAAGTATTGTAGATTATCATCCTCGAACAGCTGAGAATGCTGGCCCCATTGAATTTGTTATTCCTGGTGGTAGTGATGACTACATAGATTTGAGTTATGCGATGGTTGATTAGAGGTTTAGAATTCAGCAAGCAGATGGAGCTGCTATTGACGATACACATAAAGTTGGACTGAACAATTTACCATTGACTACATTACTTCGCGATGTTTCTCTAACGATTGGAGAGCAGCAGGTGGAAGGTGGTCAAAGCGATTATCCCTATAAATCATATTTCAATCATGTATCACAGTTTCATCCAGCAGCACAAAAAAGTCATATGGAAGCCATGGGATGTTACAGAGATGAAGCAGGAAAATTTGATGCTGAAACAAACAGTGGCTTTGTAAAGCGATTTGCTATGATTAAAGATAGTAAAGTATGTCAGCTATATGGTCCAATGAATTTAGACTTCTTTAGACAGTCAAAGTTTTTACTCTGTAATACCAGCATGCGAGTCTGTGCGAAGATCGCTGAAAGTGACTATCAAAAGAAAGAGGGCACAAATCGCAAGGAAAGGAGATGTCATCGTCAGAATCAACTTCACCTCCGGAGATTGATGCCGCTTTGCGTTGACACACACGTTGTTTGATGTGTCGAAGGAGACTGTGCTTCCTTGTAAACATATGTCCGCAGTCGGCACATTCCCACTCGTTGCCTTGTCGCGAGAGTCCTGAGCTGGAACTTACATCACCTGAAAGAGAAATCATTCTATCATCTCTGTTCAAGTCTCAGTGTATTGTTACAACCTACTTTGACTCAACAACTCTAAACTTTCCTCGAGAAGGGAGGGCGTTGGTGATGAAGTTGATGCCTGAAATTGAGGAAGATGCTATTAGCCACACGTTTGAGGAAGATGAGTGAAGAAATTTTCAACTTACCATTTCAACGAAATCAAGTTTAAGGTTGATACTTCAACAAGATAGAGACTTCACTCAAATTTGGAATTCACGAGAGAGCAGTTCACTTGTACGCCTCAAATATAGAATTCCCCAGAGAAAACTTCACTTATATGTCACAAAGACAGAGTGAAATGACACGATGTCACTTTAAATATATACTTTCATATTCATCATTCATTGGCTGTTCATTCTGATTGGTTGCTTGTTTATACTTAAGAATTAGAAAACATCTCAAAGTTATTATTCACAGTCAACATGACAAGCCCTCCGACAACACCAAACACAAAATTCTCTTCTCCATGCTCAACACCAAAGGCGCTCGTTGCACCAAACGCTCCAACGAAGGGGAAGGTAGAGAAGGTGTACCGACTGGACAATATCAGAAAGTTGTCATTGCCAGCGGATGACGAAGAGGAGAGTGTATGTGAGAAGGAGTGTCCCGACCTAACAGGCATACGATGGAAGTATCTGCAGTACGATACTGATGAAGACCTTTTGAAATACATGCCATAATAATTTTTTATTTCGTATTATCTTTGCTTTCATACTGACTTACTTGAATGGGGCTTCAGTGGATGATTTAACCATATATACTTTTTCATTTGGAAATAGTGGCACGCTTAGTTTAACTTGTAAATCTTATAACATTTCATGAGGGTGATGATGGTAGATGAAATAGAGTCAAATAAAACTAAGATAGCTTACACTTCTGATACAGGGATAGCAATCGACTGCGATCCATGTGTAAAGAGCTTGTTAGACTACGGATAGGCTTAAGTGGATGATTTAACCATGTATACTTTTTCATTTGGAAATAGTAGCACGCTTAGTCTAACTTGTAAATCTTAAAACATTTCATATGGGCGATGATGATAGTTGAAATAGTGTAAAATAAAATTAAGATAGCTTACACTTCTGATACAGGGATAGCAATCGACTGCGATCCATGTGTAAAGAGCTTGTTAGACTACGGAAGAGAGAAGTGTGTTATGTTGCGTGTGGCGCGTGAGTGTCCTCCCATTTCATTCCATTCATCAATTCGTCTCATTGATGGAGACAGGTAGAACTCATGGTTCTCATAACGTATGCAATGGAAAGTTTTAGGCAACCTTCGACAGTTGGCTAAATGTCGCCCTGGCGCGAATGCATACTACGTTGAGACAGAGGCAATCACTTGCAAACATGACGCAGAGAGAGGTTAAACAAGATTGACCATTGCCGAATGTCCCTTGCGGTATACATAGCTACGGGTTTCACCGCCGCCCTTTACAGGAACGCCCGTCGAAAGGAAGTATTACACCGAACTTCATTTGCAATGTTCAAGTTGACTGATAGCAGGTTCAACCTAATGATAGTATTCGCCAGTCCGAAGACTGCCCAGGGCAAACCGCGTGGAAGTTCTATCATGTCTTGCCCCCATGGTGGCCCTTAAGAGAGCCGATGTTTCGTTCTCGGGGTGTGAATTTAAGTTGACTATTGGCTGGAATAGTCAATGGGTATGACAGTTAGGTTGTCATAAACCCTGTGCCGCCTAAGCCGCGGTGGTGCATCTGGCACCTTTCGGATGCGAGTGGTATTCGGAGTCCATACCTCATCCGTCCAAACGATCTTCTTGATCTTCCCCTTCTTCTCATCCTCTTCATCCCACTCGTGGAGGATGATGAACTCGGGAATGGCGTTGTCTTCATCGATGAAGACGGGAATGGTGCTAGTATATGTTGCTTCCATCGTGACTTGAAATTGAATGAGAAGCGCTACAATCTTTTGGCTTATATAGGGTTTTCAACGATGAATTGCTCAACAGCGAATCAGAATGCTTCAGGGATAGCAATCGACTGCATAACGTTCAAGTTGACTGATAGCAGATTCAACTTAATGATAGTATTCGCCAGTCTGAAGACTGCCCAGGGCAAACCGCGAGGAGGTTCTATCAAATCTTGCCCCATGGTGGCCCTTAAGAGAGCCGGTGGTTCGTTCTCGGGAGTAATGTCATCGTACAGCCTACCAATTCTGCTGAGAGAGTCTTTGACTCTCTCTTTGGTAGCAGTGTCGACTTCCACGCCAATTGGCACATGGCTGAAAAGTGGAATGTAGCGCCATTCCGTTGGATTAACAACAGTTACTGTCATCGGATTGCCAATCCGAGCAAGATTATTGTGGACTCTGTCTTGCTCCTCTAGCCTGACAAATTCCTCAAATAAATTTCGCGGCCTTAACTGCGGTCCGCGAGGAGAGCTGACTTGACTGTTCGGCGTCTGCATGATTGAAATGAAATGAAATGAGAGGCAGTGGTTTATATACCCCTCTAACGCGACGCAACGTTCAAGTTGACTGATAGCAGATTCAACTTAATGATAGTATTCGCCAGTCCGAAGACTGCCCAGGGCAAACCGCGTGGAAGTTCCATCATGTCTTGCCCCTAGGTGGCCCTTAAGAGAGCCGATGGTTCGTTCTCGGGAGTGAATTGATGGGGTGGTGAAGGCGGGCAAAGATCTGCAATGAAAATGATATGTATTAGAATAGGATATACTATCTTATTTACTTTTCACTTACCAAGTTAGCCATCCTTAGGTAGTCTCGCGCGCTTTCTAACAGAGAATTTGTGCAGATGACCGCGCATTCTCAGGCTGGCATGTAGGCATTTTTTGGTTGGATGGCCGTTATAACAAATGATTGACTCGTCGAGACTTTGGTTGACGAGTACTTCACCGTCCAAATGATTATCCCGAATAGGAATGTGAAACTCAAACAACCTATCCTCATTCACACGATTCCACTCATCCCTCATGCGCTCCAACTTCTCAAACGCCTGCCTCTCATCACCCCGCCGAGCCACAGTCCTCTCCAACTCAACATTCCTCGCTCTCAACACATTCATCTCCTTCATCATCTCCTCAAACTTCGCTTCTGCATCTCTCATTCTTCTCTCCGCAGCACTCGCCCTCTTCTCACAGTCATCATTCTTCTCTTCCAACTCTCGCGTCTTATTCTTCAAATCAGTCACACTACGCCTCATTCGAATATTCTCATCCGCTACCTCCTTTGACTTCAGTTCCTTCTTTTTCAACTCATCCAACTCCTTCACGACTTCATCCTTCACCTTCTTCAAACTCTCATACTTATTCACCAACAAATCATGCGCCATCTGCTGCGATACATGCCTCTTCTCTTCATCCTTCAACCACCTCGCCGACTGCTTACGAATCCCACCACTCTTCACTTTTGGGGAAGATGAGCTCTGCGGGGGGTCGGTGATGACAATGTTTGACACCTCCGACGACGTAGAGCTCAACTTCCTCACACGCTTCCTCACACGCTCCCTATCTAAATCCACATCATCCTCATCATCACTCTCAAGCACTCTCTTTCGCCCAATCTCAGCCTCCAACGACGCAACTGCTCTCGCCAACTCATCATTCTCAACAACATTCTCCACCTTACCGTCTCGCTCTATCGCCAAGATTCGCTCCGTCTCTTCAACAATCAACTGCGTGAATCGCAAGTCATTCACCAAACCTCCACTACAGTCAGCATGCACTCTGTAAAAACGCGCCTCATCCTCATCACCCTTCAGCACTCTACACTTCACACATGCAACCCTATTCAAGATAATCATGTGGTCGGTGCCCGCCTTCTTGACATGCGCCTTGGCGTCCGCACTGCGATTGATTCGCCCACATTTACACATTTTGATATGGAATTTTCTGTTTTTGTCGTTAGCCATGCCTGAGATTTTATCGTTAACTGTAAGATAATGAAATTTGTATAAGTTTGGAATCATGTAGTACAGTCATATTCCTAAAGCATTACACTTAGTCAGGAATGATAGATTTGAGTGTAGTGAGTGGCACCCGATCCCGTCGACAGCCCGAAGGCCTTGTACTGATCACTAGGGAAGTGAGAGATCTTCCCCGATACCCGCTATTTACAGCTGAAGACATCATTGTCACTGCCCCGAAGTGGTAACAGCAACGCCGAGTCAAAGGTAGTGATCAGTAGCTGGAATCTAACCCCTCAAAGCTGCCTTAGACTTAGTTAAATTTGAAATCTGATAGCAGATTTGAACTCAGCATACTTGAAAACATTAGTCTACATGTTAAAACTTTGAAAAAAGTGAAAATTAAGAATTTTTAAAAAATTCCGCATTTTACTACTCATACTACTTTTAAAAAATTTTATCAGTAGTAAAGACACTATCAAACTCTATCACACAAACTTTGAAGTAAGAAGATAGATTGCCTACTTCAAAAGATAGAGTCCTTTGAAACACCCGATATCGGGAGCTCAGAGCGACGACCGTCGCTTACCTCGTCTTTCGATGAAGTGATGAGACTTCCGTTGTCGGGGGTTTATATATGCTCGGAAGAAAACTTAAAATGGCTCTATCTCCGAAAGTATTCATCGTAGCGACATGCGGTTTGTTGCAAACGATTTGTCTCATCATTCTCTATCATGTGACACCTGAACCATTCTCATATGACCACGGGAAGTTGGTGCGTCAGCACATGTCCATGTAACCAGGGGTGTAGTGGGACCGGAACGCACCGGAACGGCGTTCCGGTAATTAGGATTTGACCGGATTTGACCGGAACGCGCGTTCCGGTATTTATCTCGAGATGGAATAATCAGTTACGAGCATTGTTATTCTATTGTCACCTGTACTATTGTCATTCTATCAATTTTTTAAGGTTTATTACCCTGATGGATTTAACCTAATCCCACACATCTACGGTTAAATGCTAATAATGTTGCAAATTTCAGCTCAATAGTGTCTTGGAGTGGCTCATTGTTTTGCAAGTTTACCTTTTCTCATCAGTCTGCATCAGTGCATGCGCCTTGATCCTGTGTGAGCGTGCGTTCACACAAACACGAATACTCGTCTCATCTGAACGATAAGTTTCCAAATTTTTGGCTTCGGCAGCCAATGGTGCAGCCGGTGTGACGTCGATCGACCTCAACGAGGTAAGCTGGCAAGTGAGATGTCGCCAAGGATTGGTGCCCTATGATGAAGTGAAGCCTTTCACTGATCATTTTTTTCGACATTCCCAACGTCTATCTAGTGCTCTTTAGCTAGAGATACAGTGCTTCTATTTTAAATTATCGCTCACATCATCAGCTCGTCATACAACGCTTCTGCTAAACGAGTAGAATATACTGTACATGAATGATGTACGCGTGATTCAGAGACTCTCGTCCCACTATATGCCGTATTATCTGCTGAATAAGTTTGCTACTTGTAGCCTATTCACGTACATTCGAATGCCATTGTCTCAGGCTAAACTCGTAAATTGGTGGAGAGGGAGAAGCTTTCTGAAGCATGTAAATAAGTCAGTGTGTGAGTCGGCTGTGCTGTAGGCCAATATTGTGTATCATAGTTATGTAGGTCTAATTAGAAAGTAGCGTAATAGTTTAACGCACTTTTCGGGTTTACCCCCCCCCCACATTTGATATCACATTCACAAGTATTGTACGGTATTTATGAAAGAGATTCTCTAGCTGTCACTATCACTTTCGTTCTTGAACACCATTACCTAGAGAGCTGAGAAAGCAAACTTTTTAGGTTCTGCAAGAAGTATGCAGTCCTCCTGCGTTGTAGTTCATTGTAGACAACAATCCCTTGAAGTTCGTGATCACAGTTAAATGAATATGTCGCGCTCGCATCTCATATTCCTATCAATATCTATTGAGCCAATCCTTCATGCAAATGATACTTTATTGTGGTTATGTACGTACAATCTTTAGCGCCTTGGGTTAGGGTTGGGGTTAGGGAATCCTGCGTGATTTATGCTGATAGACAAATGTGGGGGGGGGTGGAGGAAACCCGAAAAGAGCCTAGTTAACTTGATTACTGTTACTCCTTTTTATTTCTCGGCCGCTGGGGCGGATCCTATGGGGTTCACCGGGTGCTCGGGGAACCTATGCTCAAATTTTTGAAATCTCCCTCAAAATGACAGTTAGCAAGTTTTTATTTAGCAAAGTTTATATATACTTTATATAAGTTTTTTATATATAAGTTTTTATATTAGCAATTTTTTATTTTAGCAACTATGACTGACCATTCTCAATCATATTGAGATGAACTCCAGGATTGGTCGCCCTGAGAGGGCGGGGAACCTATGCTCAATTTTTTGAAATCTCCCTCTAGATGACTTATTTTTACGATTATTTCACCAAAATGAATTTATATGTTTGCCATTCTCTATCATGGGCCATCTTTCCTAATGATATCTTAAAAATTTTCAGATGCTGCCACCTATAAAGAAAGCGCGGCAGTCTAAGCTGTCTTTTCTGGACACTCTGTCTCGAGTGCCTCAACTGCCGCCTCCACTTGCGTTGATACATCATAATCATGGCCAAATGTATTATTCGGCTGAGATGAGGGAAGAGAAGGTGAAAGGCCTATCCCCATGGTTGATATGCCAAGATGGCAAATTAGGTCTGTTCGGTCTGCCGATTATTAGGTATTGGTCATATGGGAGGTCATCAAATTCGAGGCCCTGGTGTTTCGAAGGCATGGGCCAATTTCGGAAGTGACGTTCAATGGCAAAGAGCGTCAGCAGCAGCTGTCCTTCTTTACGAAAGAAGATAAAGGAGCACTTGGAGTCTCCAAGCCCACAAAATACGTGAAAATAAACATGATACTTTCAAGAAGTAAAACGATGGATAAAGCGATCGATAAGCAAAACGCGGTAGAGTTTGCAACCACACACCCGAAAAAAGTGCCCTGCGCACAGCGTACTACATAGCGAAAAACGATCGGCCTTACACAGACCATCCTCATCTACTACAGCTGCAAAGGTTGAAAATGGCGTCGACACATCGGAATTGGCTTGCGGTCAAAGATGGACGGCCACTCAAATGATTGATCATGTCGCAGCGGAAATGAAAGCAAAAAGTTTGTCGCAGATACAAAGCCAGGAGGCGGAAACTGGCGATTTTGATTGGACGAGAGTACGCTCATCGACAAGATCGGTTTCTTATCATTTACTTGAACACAGAAGTTGGAGAGAATGTGGTGGAATTCTTCTTCCTTGATTTGGTAGTAACTCTCCCAAATCAGGATGCAAAGTCTATTCTTGTGATTCGTCTCCTAGAAACACTTTCCTCCTATGGATTTGATGAAGCAGTACCTCAAGAGAAACACTCTTTGGCCTTTGCCAGCGACGGTGCAAGTGTGATGTTGGGGATTGAGAAAATCTGGCGTTGCCAACAAGGATGACAGCAACTGTTCCCTGAAATTGTCCTGTGGCACTGCTTAAACCACAGACTGGAGCTAGCAGTTAGCGATAGTCCATTAAAAACATTCAGGCAATCAATCACTGTCCAGGCGTTCGTAAAAAGTTGTATTCTATCTAACAGTATTGTCTCCCAAGAATGTTCGTGCCTTGGAGAGTGCTCTCTACAGTCCTGGGAAAGCAAAATGTTTAAAATTAGCGAAAGATTATAATCTCAAGTTCGATGAGTTGGCCCAGCTCTTTCTCGAACAGTGCAGGCCGTCTGGTATTCGTTCGCGAGCCCTATGTCAGGAAAGCATTTCAAGAATACAATCTGGAGATGTTCTACAAGGTATCTGGCAACGAATATTGGCTTCCACGCAGAGTTCTTTGGTAATAGACTTCGCTCTCATATACGACACCCTATTCCAGAAATAAAAGAACTGTCGGAAATGCTGCAAAAGAGAGCAACCAGTCTTTGACAAAGCCGACAAAATGATCCATCGATGCATCCCTGATGATTGCGCGTAGAATGAAGGAAAAGCCTGGGGTTACTAAAAACCCTGAGGCAATGGTAGATTGTGTCAAATAGAAGTGTGCATATTGGGTGTGCCAACATCGACATCGAGACAAAACGGCACTTCCAAATCAATAGACAACAGTTTTTTCTGGACAGTCTCATTGAGAGTCATGTCGTCCAGAATGAACTCCAACGAAAACAAACTGATGGCACAAATTCGGCTGCTAAACAGCGACAACTGCTGGCCGACAGAAATCCAGCCTGGATTCGGGCATGAAGAAATCGAGCCTTGGCACAAACACCGTCTACAAACCTTTCCACAGCATTGACGGCAAACGCATTTCGACGACTACGTTGAAAATATCGGGCGACGAGCACCTGGCGGAAATTCAAAAGGTGATAAAAATAACAGACTCCCAGGATTGTACCCTCCAGCACTGCTGAGATGTGAGGAGAGGATTCAGTCTGCCCAGATACCTCATCAGCACGGTTAGACTGTCGCTCCAGTTTGATGACTTGTGTCGCATTTGTCATCAACTGATGTTTGTGAAAATTCAGGGCCCTCCCTCTCGGCGTGTGGAATTCGACGGACTACGCCAGAAGATAGGCTGCGAAAACCACCGGAAGCGCAGATGACAAACGCATACGATCAGCAAAGGAGACTCATCAAGACACATGGTGGAATCTGCATTGTGGGTTTTTTATTATTTGTATAAAGAATGCTTGTCTTTATTGCAATGGTGTCGACTTCCGTCTACTATCGTACATTGAAAATCCCCCCTTGTTTGTATCCCTTGTGATGACATGTAGTTTAAACAATTTTGGAAAGATGAATTAAGGTGAGAAATATCAATTTGTATAATAGGCCCTTAATTTTCTTCGTATCATGGAACAGTTTCGTTAAACCATTCACATGCTTATTGCATTTTTGTTTATCGCCCGTGCAAGCATTAACTGAGGGTCTCATTGATTAGCTGCAAGTTGCAGTCTGTTTAACCCACGTTTGACTATATCATTTGTTTCAAGTCATCTGTTCAGAGTTTACTCCTGTTTTCATTGAAGTATACAAATTTCAAACGAATAAGAACTGCAGATTCTTGCTTGTAAATATGACATAAGATTTTCATGGAATCAGCGTTCCGGTACAAATTTTTTTACCACTACACCCCTGCTCCAGAGCCAGTGAGGGATGCGTGCGTGCTGTGATATCACTTCGCACACACCAAAA
>CAJQUW010007529.1:0-11886 GCA_907163375.1 Prostheceraeus crozeri
TGATGAACGTACACTGTAATCTGGCACCTCCTAAAGCGGAAGAAATCTGCATCCTAAAGCGCCACACACTAAAATTTCAGAAGGCTAAGTTGAATTAGTAGGCTAGCATACTGAAGAGAACAATAACCCTTAGACGTAAGCATCTGCATAGAGGAGAGCGTGAGTCACTGCTTGCCAGACAGCAGGAACGGTGTCGCATAGCAATAGCTGCTATTGAGGACATCATAAGTTCTCGTTGCTGTATGTATACGTGAATCATTCTGCGCTTCATCTCATCGAGGTTATGTAGCTGGCTTTGACTTCGAGTGGCAAGTTGACTTTCCGTCAGTGATATTGCAATTAAATTGTTCATTGAAATTATCTGTTGAAGTTGTGCAGCAGTAAATTGCAAATATATGGGTATCATGATGTCATACCATCTTTCCCATCAACGTCGATCGAAATGCTGGATAAATGGAAAAGAAATATAATGACTTGAAACCAAATGGTCAAAAATCTGCATTCTACATTTTCTCGTGATAGTCAATCGTGACAGATATACTGATCAATCTGGTTCATCAATTAACGTCAGCTCTGAAAAATGAGGTGAGTTTCCTGTTGCTCTGATAGCCTATTCGAAAGAGCTGTAATGCATGCATGCTGTATAGCACTAATTTAAATCGAGTCTGCGACTTCTGTAGTTAAAATGCCACTTTTCATAACGGGACTAAATTAATTCTTGCGAATAATGCAAATTATAAATTTCAAAAAGCTGAAAAATTTTGAAGTAGGCATACATTGTATTTGTCAATTTCATGCATTCATTCGCGTTATCTGTACTCGGTGAAGCATCTGAGAAGCAAATGCGCATTCTTAGAAACTGCGCAAAGTACTCATCTGTTATAAGTGGCGTGTCCAATAAGGTTTCCGAACGAAGGTAGAAAAATAGTAGATGCACGCATGTGAAGGGTTAATTGAATTGGTATATCAAGTTTAAGATTCAATGCAAAGTTCTAAATGCTTTGATGTACACATGTATCATATATGTGTGGTCAATTATAATAATAATAATAATAATAGAAACTTTATTGGTCCACAAGAACAAATCGGTAGACGCATTACAGATCACAGAACGTGAACGTAAGTATACAATTCATTCATACGCACATAATTATTACAAGAAATGATGATGAGAACATAAGAAAGAAAGAACCTATTTACAAAACATTATGAACGATGATTTGAAGCGGACAGTTTTTGTAAGAGGGCGGCGAATAGAAAGGGTAGAACGAGACACTCGGGTTGAAGCTTCATCAAAAATAGGTCGAAGGGGATGATTTTGATCGTCGTTAATTTTGTGGATGAGTTGCGTACAGATGGAGTCAACTGCTTCTCTGATATGAGGTATTATTGGTTGGCCGATTATCTGCGCGGCCCTGCGCTCAACTTTCTCTAGTTTCCTCCAAAGGTATCCTGAAGCATTTACAAAGACAGGACAACAATATAGAATAACTGATCTTATGAAAGACACGTATGCATTGCGAATCATGAAAGGAGGAAATCCTGCTTTTTTCAGATTCCACAGAATGAACAGTCTTTGACACGCCTTGGAAATCGTATGGTTAATATGGATATTCCACTTAAGGTCCGCGGACAGGTACATTCCCAAGAGTTTGACCGAAGAAACAGTATTTAAAAGGTCGTTCTGTGATTTGATGGGGGAAACAATAAATTATTTTTCGTGATAACATTTAAAAACTGTACATTTTGAAGAATTCAAATTGGTCCATAGTGTCGGACCAAGAGGGGACGTTGTCGAAATCTGCTTGTAAGCTGGTCTTCCTCACTCTATCTCACATAATGTAAAATAGTTAGGTCATCGGCGTACATAATAGTGGAAAGAATGAGAAAAAAGAGTTGAAAAAACTTCAACAGCCATGCAAAATTACGAGGGGCGATGACACTTCCCTGTGAATCGCCCGCCAGAGATGGAGAACCACTTCGCTCTCCGTAGAGGAATTAATCCGCACTGCTGCATGGAGGTCCGTGAGGATGCTGCGCATCCTGAGGATAATTGAATGTGGCAAACCAAATTTGATACAGCATATTGATTAGAACATCATGGACGCAACATGTCAAAAGCTTTAGAATCGACGTAAGACAGCGCACTGCCCCCGATTTACATCAGAAACTGCTTAAGTCTTGTTGTACGCAAAAGTGTCCAGGCGACGGATGGGCCCTCTGGGAAGGATCGTAGGCGAATTTGTTTTTACACTGTTTTATCAATGACATGCGGCAAGGATCAATCTGTGTTTATCAAGACACTTAGAAAGGGTGGGATAGCAGTGAAATCGGCGAAGTGTTGCATATTCCGGAAGGGTGCGGGCACCTTTAGGGTTGGGTGACAATGACTGTAGAAGCAGTAACTTAAAGGCTGGCATGCAGGAACTTGACCCTTGGGCGAAGACGGAATTGAATAGCGAGAAGTAATAGCAGGGGCATGTATGATGAGAAATCGCGGGAAAATCCAAGACGGAATTACGTCTGGGTCCTGGAACATCTTTTCTTAAGTTTGTTAGTGTTGATTGCAACTTCTGAAACAGAAACTTCAGACTATTATTGTGGAAACCGTGGTCGCAGGACGGTGGACACTCTGAAACATTGGTATTACGGGGCGTATGTGTCGTGGATTGGAGAAGAAGAATTCGGGCTAGTGTTCGGGCTGTGTGATTATAGTGCGCTGAATTAATATTCAGAATATTCGAATGGATTCGTTTTATTTCAATGAATTTTAATAGAAATACAACAATCAATTCTGTATTTTGTTTTTGGAGGCACGCAAATTTAGTTTGTATGTTACCTGCGTAATGTAGCCATTTATCACTAAACTGTCATGATAATCTTTAGTCAGAAAATAGTAAGACATCGAAAGATACTTGCAATATACGAACTTAAGGTTGTAGTAGAATATTGTCTTTCAGTCTTTCCTGATTTCGCTAATTTAAGAAAAAGAAACAAAATCTTCTTTGTAATCATATGTATGGTTAATAATTTCTCATTCTATCTTTTAAACGTTTTTATCTAATCTATTAAAATTCTGCGTGCTTTATATTGTAGTTGTGAATTCGTTTATAATATACTCATCAAAAATATGTCGAAAAATTCGGATGTTGAAATATGGGCCAAAGGACTACTGACAAATTAGAAACTTCTATACTTCGTCTAAAATTTTGCCATTAAATTTCCTTCTTCTCAGTATTCAAATATCCGCGGTGCTATTCTGCAATGGTCCTGACACTATTGGATGCAAAGTATTTTTAATGCACGGCGTTAAGTGTTCGAATTCTAAATATTCAGTCCTTCCTGCTGGCTACTTTAAAAGTATATCCATTTTTGAATTGAAAGTCTCTTTCATACTATATTCATAATAGGACTATTCCATTAGTATTAAGTTCTCAACGTAGCCATGATATCAAGGCAAAAATAGACTCCAGCAAAATAAGAAAGACTAAAAAGTCTTCATACACAAAAAGAGAGATATTTATTATATCGAATGTTTCATTCTGTTTACAAAAAACATGATATAGGTAATTCTGATGGCTAGAAAATGGTCCGCTATGAATGACTTTTTTTTCATAAAAATCATCTCTGATCAGCATATCATGCTTGGTCTTCCTCAAACGAATATACTCACATAAAAACAAGACCTCTGACGTTTGAACAATTTCAGGACGCTTCAAAATGGCTATTAATCTCGGCTTCCCCCCCTCCCCCCCCCCGTTAGAAAAGGAGACGAAATTCCATTTTTTATTTTTATATAAATTTCTAAACGACGATATTAGGCCCTATAAGCACACAGTTATTATTTCTGAAGTCAACTTAGCTCATGCATGTTTGGTAGAGACCCGTGACGCTCATATTGTTTTCATCTGATTAATAAGTACGGCTACTTGTTGTCGACACATAGCAGTTTGCAAGACAGTGCATGCTGTCTGAAGTGGGAGAGTCAATAAGAAACATGTGCAGTATTGCATTAGAACTTTCAAACGAAAGTTAGTTCCTGTGAATATGGATTATTAGCATAATATGTGCTATTTTTTGGAGATCCGAAGCTAGTGAATTTCCATGATCTGTAGAACATCGAATAACTAACAAAGGAGCCAATTTTCTGCAACAAGAGGTTTCAATCATTTTATCAAATACATGTGCATGTATTCAATTCAGCGTTGATAAATTATATTATCTAGGCGTATATCAAAATAGATAGCGTAAATAAAATAATTAAAAAATACGATATGCTCTGTGCATGCATGATTATAAGAAATTCTATTTTTTTTCAATTGTCTGTCAAATCAAAAACTTCGAATTTTTGAAGAAATATTAATTTGTTCAGCCTGCTGCATGTAGCATGTAGATCCTTGTATCTTAAAGTTAATTATTTTCTTCCTTTCACTCCATAGTTCGTAACTAAAGTTCCTTTTTCTTTTCAGCAATCATTTCGACTGGAATATCAGTGAATACTAATATATGGTGTCCAAATATTATATATGTGCTTTGACGGATGCAGCATCTATGCCATCACGGTACATGCACTCTTGTTTCTAACGTATAATCTCCAACGCAATCGACAGTACTTGGCCACCGTAGAAACTGCTGGAAGGACTTCTTCGTGTGCGTCACATCTTCACCAAGATCAGTGCAAAACTCTGTGAATTTTTTTGGTGCCATAAATTACTTTGAATTACTTAGTTTCCATCTTTCTATAATAATTCCTTGATTATTTCCATGATGTTTCAGAGCTGCAATATCCGCTAGTTTAAATCGTAATTTACTTGAACAATAATAGAGATTGATTTGCATATCTAGCACTTGATTGTTATTCGATATTCGCATCTTGAGACTCTATTTGTTACTTTATCTTTATTGCAACTGTTGATCTACGATTTCACACATGCTTTTATCTACATACATGTAATTCTGTAATAAATATCCTGCATGTTTCTGACATTTTTTACTGTCCCGACATTGATTATATTATGTAGCATTTGTATTTATTTCACCGAAAATTGCGTGGTCAGGCCAAAATTTTCATTGTACATGTATACATGAGATTTCGCTGCATCTGTTACATAAATAGACCTGTGATTGTATTCAATTTGGTACTGGGTGTCAATTTTATAAATTTCAAGTGAATTTCAGTAAAGTTTGTTTTATGTATTCGAATTGTACAACACTAATATCCTGTTCTCTTGTATAACAGTACTACAGGGGTTAAAGGGTTCTTATTTCTTCAGAGGGTTGTTTGTAAAGCAAGAGATAAATATTGAATGAATTAATGAGAGCTTTGTCTGCAATAAATCTCAATGCGTAACCCGTCTATTGCTGAATAAAGATAGTAGTATGCATTGTCATAAGGGAAAAGTAGAATATGGCATTGAAAACATGTTTTAGGAGGTGAGAGGCTAGCCTTCTAAAAGGCGCATGCTTTAGGATTTTTTTATTAGTTACGAATAGTGTCTTGCTTTAGGAGGTGATTCAGCTCGCTTTAGGAGGTGCTGGTTTACAGTGTACAGAACGTTTTAAAGGATTTCCATCATCCTGTCGTCGCAGTATTTCGTAAATTCACTATTGCTTTTGTGTACATGGTCTTTGGACAAGGGCCAACAATGCAGATCAAGAATTGACTTGATAATTAAAAATGCCAACCCGAAAACAAGAAAACCAGCTCGCAAAATTTGCTTTTTGCCCCAACTAAGTTCCCCCGGCGTGTGCCATAATTTTCATGCAATTTCCATTCCAGGACTTTCTATGGTACTGCTAATTTCTATGGACAAATAGGACGCTAAGATATCTAACATTATTCCAATCATTGTTGTGGTTTGGCTAGCTTTCCTGTTTACATTATGCAGCTTCCAATATATATAGGGTAAGATGCATAATTCAAACCGGAAAGGGTGTGTAGCATCTATTATTAATTTTATTATTCAGGATCTACAAGTCAGTATGTGGAGCACACGTTTTTGGCATTAATTTCATTCATGAATGCTCGACTTTTAATAAACTAATTTCTACACTGTAAACCGTAGACCGACAATTATCCTACAAAATTACTGACAAAATCAACCGACGATTGTCACCTCCAATATCCTGCGATATCCGACGAATTTGTAGGTTCTCCTCCGACATCGAAACAGATGCCTTGTGTGCAAATTAACTAAACAGAAACTGTTGAATATTGATTGATTTATTCGATTAGTGATTGCTTGACTTTTGGGCAATCTGTATTACTGTGTGGCAAAACCATGATTTATTTTGACATAATTTAATTAATTACCTACATTTTTGATAAAATTTAAGCTATAATTCATTGCTATTCATTTTCTCACTTTTTGTCAAATATTGTAGGTGTTCAGTGGCAATCATCCTACAAGAACGAACAATGACCGACAAAATAGATTTTGTAGGATAAATGTCTGTCTATTGTCAGTCAACGGTTTACAATGTATTTAGATCTTCCATTAGGGCATTTGTTTACCTGTATTTCTTCCGTTCTATGATCTTTGTAGTTCTTAACTACATGTCTGTCGTTTGAGCATTTCATATTCGAAATAATCAATAAATATCACAACATGAGAAACAGAGGTATAAAAATGCCCGGATGTTAACATTCCGGATATCAATATCCCCTGATTTTAGTCATATAGGGCACTTTGTGTATCCACACGCTCTTTGATAACTGTCATTTTCTAAACAGAGGAGATACAATGAGTACAGTTAAGCCAAAATAGCAAACTATATTACCTCTCCAAGGCTGTCATGACACGGAGGATTTCTAAAATGCGATTACTCCTTTTGTATTGCTATCATGATCATTCAATTCCGTGGTGATTTCTTCAAAACTGCAAACATTGTATATCTCACATTTGGTACCGGGTCTCAACTCCAGTTCATTTCATAAAATCGAATCTTCATGCACATTGAGGATTTAATGAATACTGTGTTGCTACTCTATATAGTTATAGCTAGCTTTTGAGGTCTATACTGCTTTTTATTGATTAGCTATTGAGCTATGGCGTGATATAAGCCGAGCTGTAGGCGAGGTGTCTACAATAGCTAGTCAATAAAAGCAGTGCATACCTGAAAAGCTAGGTATAACAATATTATCAACCGACACTCAACAACAAAGTAGCTGATATTGCATAATTTGATATCACTATCTGAATCAGTTGAAATCAAACAACAGCAACCGCTTGAGTTAGTGATATCAATTTTGATAATCGACAGAAAAAGTCATAGAAATGGATACATAGAACCATGCTACAGTGAATGCCAAAGAATCGCCGGTTATTAATGGAATCAGTCAATCAATATTGTTTGAACAATTTCCGCACTGATATTGCAAATTAGAGATTTACCGGCACTGTGGCCTTGTGGTAGAGTGCTCGCTCTGCGCCCGGGAGACCTTGGTTCAAATCTTGGTTGGGTCAAACCTAAGACTTTTAAAATACAGATTGTTTCATAAAAAATGGATCACCCTTAAACATCGCCTTAACTTCAACTTTGTCTAACTCCGCCAAACTTGAACGAATTTCTCTGAAATTTGGAAGATATGTCAGTTGTGCTTACTAATATCATTGTTGGAAATTTCAAGCATGAACACTGAGTTGTTTTCCTGTTATAGATAAAAAAGTAGTAGATAATTTGATCTTCATTTAGCAATGTTATACAACATCATACCTCACTCTTATAAAATTACATTTGTTTCCTTTGTTATGTAATATGTTGTTCTACAAGCCAAAAGCTATCAAGCAAAACAAAAATAAAGAAAATCGGTCAATCAGAGCCAGTATAGCACCATTATTTATCAACAATAATGTAACTGCTACATGTGATTAACTGGACTTCATGTTCCATACCTTTCTGACTTCGTTCCGGTGGTGTTGGCAGCACTCCTGATTGCTTTCAGCTAGAAATCTATCTCTTACCAGTTGAAAACAATACAAAGCACAAATGAACAATAACGAGATCGCATTCACAAAAGGCAAAGTGTCAGCCTTGCTAGAACTAGGGTTGTCTTTGCGAGCTACAAGCAAGCGACTAAATGTCCCTTACACAAATCACACATCCAAACGTAGAGACCGCCTAATTTTGAGATTTGTTAAAGTTGATCCAACTCTCTCGTTAACTGAGATGGCTGCATTAGACTCGTCTATTTCTAAGTACACTATTCGTAGAAGACTTATTGAGTCAAATTTCAAGAGCTGTAAGAGGCCCTCTCAGATCGAATGATCAGATCAGCATACAAAAAGACGTCTCAGATGGGCAATGAGTCATTGTCACTGGCGAAATCAATGGGATCGGGTTGTCTGGTCTGATGAGGCATCAGTCTGTCTGTAGGATAGTGATGATCGATTGAGATTATGGATAAAATCTGATCAGGAAATTCCGAGACATTTACATCGTCCCCGGGTACAAGGTGGTGCAACTCTACTGATTTGGGCTGGCATTTGGACCAATGGCCGCTCTGAACTTCACATACAGCAAGGAACCATGAATTCTGAACGTTATGTGAATGCTTTACGAATGAACATTGGCCAAATGACAGATCAACTTGGTGATCCATCGACTTGGTTATTTATGGATGATAATGCTACGTGTCACAGGAGTAGTAGAGTCAACTTATGCAAGTCTCAATTAGGGCTTAGGACAATATCTTGGCCAGCTCGTTCTCCTGATCTGAATCCCATAGAAAATGTATGGAGTATTCTAAAACGTAACGTTCGTCGTTCACTGCTACCTACAGATGGCGTATCACAACTTACGTCACTGTTAAAAAGAGAGTGGAGAAAGTTAGATCAGTCAAAAATCAACGATATCATCGAATCAATGCCTAGACGAATCGGTAATGTCATTGACAATAAGGGTAGGGCCACAAAATATTAGCTTCTTAAGAACCGTTACTGTATCATAGCTTATCAGATTATATAAGGACATTTAAATATATTAGGGACATGAAATAACATGAAAAATGCTTTCTGTATCATACTTATGCTTTACTTAGTCAAATTTTAGGATGATCTACTTTTTATGAAACGGACTGTAGGTACACTCTGCATTCTTGCTAAACACTCAGCACAAAAGGAATGACAGTGGATAAATGACAACTCGGCCACATGGAAGAAAGGCTCCGTGCCTAATGTACTTCTGAGTATAAGCAAGGCTCATTTATTTATATAGAACACTTGCCCAGGAGGTTGATAATACCTCATATACCTTCTCTATGGGTTCTCATGGCATCGAAGTGGACAAATTGAATTGTTTGTGTCTGATCTTTCTCATTTATGTGATATCTATTTGACATTTGCAAGCATACAAAGTGAATTCATAATGCTTGTCATACTCATCACATAAAGTTTATTTTGTCTGATTAGGTAGGTGTCTGCCAACGACAATTATGATGAAAATCATTCCTATCAAAAACTGGTATCTGTTTTTCAACAAGCTGCTTCCCGTCGTGATGATATTCAATTTTACTTCATGTGTGGACAAAGAGTTCATGTCATTAAGGTGCGAAAAACGGTTCACATAATAGACATTCAATCGTTTAGCACATCAACGCATCATTCGTGGGCAAATATTCTCGGCTTTAAAATGAGCTGTGAAAAAGATATTAAGCTTGCATCCTTTATTTGTTTGCTAGACAGTAGTGGTCAAAGTGTTTATATATCTCAAGTGTGGAAACTCCCCATTACTCTAATGTATTTTTAGTGGGGGGAAATCCGCCATCTTTTTTAGGCAAGATCAAATATACTCTATGACATTAAAAACGATCCACTTGATATAGAAAATCTCAATGGAAGTGGACGACTTTCATTTCATGCTGCACTGATCAGGATGTCTATGCATCAAATTTGTCATGCTAATATAAAGCAGCTGTCCATTGTCGATATCTTTGGCATAGTTGATGCATTTCAAATTCGACCTTTTATCACTATCAAGCAATTCTTTCTGACTAAATTTTGAAGCAAAAATGTCGCAATCAGAGTTTGTAAAAGGAATGACTGTTGGAATGCTACGATGTGGAAAGAGTTGTAGGTTTGTTGGACGGAAGTTGGGTGTGTCACACTCCACTGTGAGCAGGTGGTGGAGTCGATGGAACAATGATGGAAATGTTAAAAGAAGGAAAGGATCAGGGAGACCGAGATTGACAAACAATGCTACCGATAGGAAGTTGGTTATCTCAGCAAAGCGCAATCGCTTTAAGAGTGTTCCTCGACTGGCCATCAGCCGGAAAGCTGCAGCAGGAATTCCATGCAGTATACGAACAGCATATCGCCGTCTAGCAGAAGCGGGCCTGAGGTCATGCCGACCTGCTGTAAGAATTCTTCTAAGTAAGTAATGCGAGAATTTCACACAGTGACATTGTTTCACTACCAATTTTTTTCTCCACAGGTCTCGAACACAAGCGAAAGCGTGTGGAATGGTGTGAGCAGCATCTGTCGTGGAGCACAGAGGAATGGAGTCAAGTGATGTGGACGGATGAATCCCGTTTCACTTTGGATTTCACGATGGTCGCATTAGAGTGCATCGAATGGTTGGTGAGAGGTATTCACCCTGCTGCATATCTGAGCATGACCGCTATGGTGGTGGTAGCGTGATGATCTGGGCCGGTATCTGGTACGGAGGTCGAACTGTCGCTGTCATTGTGAATGGGAACTTGAACGGAGAGCGATATTTATCGAATATCATATCTCCAATCGTCATCCCAACGGTAAATAAACTCAACCTCATATTCCAGGATAACACGCTCGACCACACAGAGCTCATTGTGTAACAACAGCGATAGTGAGATCTGGAATTCGCATCCTCCATTGACCTTCACGCTCCCCCGACCTGTCTCCGATCGAACATGCTTGGGATGAACTTGGTCGGAAATTGAGAGATGCATATGATCATCCGCCATCAACACTGACAGCTCTTTCAGAGAGACTCATCGATCAATGGTCATTGCTGGATCAGGAGCGGCTTGATCATCTTTGCGACTCGATGCCGATGAGACTTCAAAGCTGCATTTCAGTGCGGGGAGGACATACTCGGTACTAATGTCTCCCATTTATTCAAATACAATGTTTTATATAAGATGCTATCTTATAATTCATGAGTGTGAGTGGAATAAAGTTCATATATTTGAGTGGAGCAATTTTATGTCGGGCAGTATACGTATATTACTACAGAAGGAATGAAGAATTCAATGCTGCTCGAAATGTACAATAATCATTTAATTGCTGCAAAAAAGCAATTTTATAGTCTATTAGATTTCACCAGTGGTACGGTCGGGGGGTTGCCCGAGGGGGCTGAGCCTGCCCACTTTTTTGAGAACCTCATTCCGTGGGGGCTTGGTCAGGCTGCCTAATTTTGAATGGTTTATTGATAAAACTGAGCACCGTCTTAAAATTTCTACTCATACACATCTATCATCCGCTGTGCATTTCTCAGCATGATGAGTATTAGGGTATGAGTACTCAATCACGATGAGGCCAACCATGCATCTAAGCAAGATCAATTAATTTCCATGTCAAATCAACTATCAACATCAACATTCTGCTGACCATGGAAATGGACCTTCATCTATGTATTTGTCCTTCAAATATCTACGGATAACTATGTAATTTCTCACCGCTTCATAGTATTGACATAGCTATTCAGTTCCTTCCATTCCATACTTCAATAATCTTCTGTTGTCAATTGCGATATCAAATATAACTGCTTATAAGACCTGGCGAAAAAGTAGTATCATAGCTGTCGCCACAAATGAACCATTGATTCCATACTTCCCTTATACTGCATACTTTGATAGTGAAATGTTTCAATGTGAAGACATGTGAGCATGATAATGAATCAGGCATG